>PVIC010000563.1:0-107946 GCA_004025085.1 Thryonomys swinderianus | reverse complement strand
AAGCAGACTTCAAAGCTGGCTATGCTGAAGTTGGGTCCCTGGATGGTAAGAAGGCAAGGAAGACCCATCCCATTGCCAGTTACTGAGAACAGCTAAAGTCTGGACATTTTTCCCACCTGACCATGGAAGAACAACAGATCCATGTTATGGCCAAAAGAAGGCCGAGAATGGTGGTGCTCACCTGTAGTCCCAGCACTTGGGAGGCTGAAGCAGGAGGATCACCAGAAGTGCAAGACCAGTCTGGGCTACTTAGCAAGACCCTCTCTCAAAACAAAACAAACGACAATAAAAGAAAGCGTAAGGTGTGACTTTATTTTTTGCTTTACACAAATATATAGGTTGCAGAAATGACCTAATATAGTTTTGTTTGCTGTTGAGTCAGGGAGGCTGCAGGTGAAAGGGATTCGGCATCTGGAGACCGACGCACAGAGGAACCACTGCCTTTCAGGACTATGGATACGGGCAGTGGCTCTGGCTGAGCTAGTCACACCCGAGAGCCTTCAGGGCTGTTTCAGCAGAATTTAGATCCTCATCATGTGCAGCCAGAACTGAAACCCTCAAGCAGAACTTTAGAGAGGATGAGTTCTCATCCTGGGCAAATCTCTAACGCTGAAGTCAGACGGAGAAAGAGGAGAGCCCTGGGGCCTGGGCTTGGGCTATTCACCAGACCGGAGGACCTTGAGCCCTCAGACTTTGTGAGGCTCTGACGTGTTGGAAGACAAAGTCCATCCTTAGCGGACATTACATAAGAGGCCTCATGGGTCAAAAGTCATCCCGACCTAGATGGGGAAGTTCTAGGACAATAGGGGAGAAAAAGGGATAGCGTAGCCCAACGACCGCAGTTCTTGCTTGTAGAAGTTGTATCAAAGGTTTGGATTAAAGAAGGGCAGAATGTACGGCCCGTTCGGGGGAACTGAACCAGCCAGAAGCACATTCGCAAGGCATCGTATTTAACACTGTGCAAAGAGCTCTGAGAAGTCACTAACACCTCTTGGGGAAGGAAAATGGCCACATTAAAGCAGAGACACCAAAACTCCCAGGGCAGAACGCAGACACAGGGATCAAATGAAATGAAATTCAAACTAAAAGAGTAAGCATGCTAATGCATTAACCGTTTACAGCTCCAAACTTCCGGCTCACTGTGGCCCTCAGCAAGGCCTGGATGACACTGTTTATCAGGGTGGCAGGGTGCTCAGAGGTGGGCGTGCTGGGCAGGCCAGGGCAGGTGATAGAAGATACCGGCGCAGAACAGGAATGTCCAGTAGCAGTGGAGATGACGGGGGCCCGTAGCAGCAGGGGCCACCAGGAGAAGCAACCGAAACCCACTCGCCACAGTGGACAGCACGGTCAGAGTGGCAGCCACAGGGGCCTGACCTGACTGTATGGAGATGACTGATAGAATGTAGTATTTCTAGGGATGAGAGCCGTGCTCGGATGGGAAGGGTACTGCTGAGCCTATAACCCGAAGACACTAAGGTTGAGTTGAAAGACTAGCGTCAGACATCACTCCAACGGAAAAGCACAATCTCTTGCCCAATTTCAAGACCGAAGCCTGTTTTCAGGTCAAGAATGAATGGACTGGAGAAGCTGAGGTTCGTGAGGAAGGATTCAGGATACCACGGCAATTATACACAGACTTCTCCAGTCCTACAAGGAGATTTATGGTTTTCTATTTTTTTTTTTTTTTTGCATCACTCCAAATGGAGACAAGAGGAAACCCTAATCTTGGGAAGTTGTTGTATATAAGATTCAAGCTGGTGGGACAATCTGGGGCTCCTAATTATGATCCTCTGGTAGAGTAGGAGCTTCCTGGATTCGAATAATAAGCGGAGTCTTCAACTCGTTCTGTCTCAGTGGGTCTCCTGGGTCCCGTTGCTGATCTACTTGGCCATTTCACTGACACTTGAACGTGGCATGGTATTGGCTGTACTTAGTAGATGATGGACCCCTCACATGGGTCCTTACCTGTACAGTAGCAGCTATGTAGCAGGGGAGGTGAGAAGTCCCCCGGAAGTGTCTCTCCCCTCCCCCAGTAACCAAGACAATAAGGAAAAAAACCCCCAACAAAATAAAAAACCAAAAAACAAAAACCATATCACATCCAGGGGGAGATAACATTCTCATCAGAAAACATTCTAATTTTGCAGTATTGCTCCAGACTTATGCTCATTCTCCTGTTTTAGGTCATGATATATTTCAAAGGGACCCGCACCATCTGGCACCACATGGGCCTAACCATTTTGAAATATCACACCAGTCAGATCTGATGAGGAAAAAAATGTATGTAAGTACTCCAGGTTCCCTGTTAAGGCACACATTTTAGCGCGTGGATAAACCTCACTAAAATTCGAAAGTTTGCCACATGGATGATGTTTTTGAATATAAATGATTATTTTTAAACATTTTGAAACAGCTTTAGATTTAGGCAAGACAAGAGACTAATAAGATTCTGTGTCCCTTTTACCTCTGGTAAAGCCTTGTGTAAACATAGTATATATCAAAACACAGAAAATAATCTTGCCACATGCTGTTATCTAAAAATACAGATTTTATTTGTACCGTGAAGTTGTTCAGTGATCTAGGGCAGGAGTGGCAAACCTATGGCATATCTGCCAGTGGACTGTTTGTATCATTACAAACTCTAAAAGGGGGCTGGGGAGTTAGCTGAAGTGGTCCCAGCCTTGGAAACACAAGGGCCCGAGTTCGATCCCCGGTACCGCAAAACAAACAAGCATCTCTAAAAGCTTCACCATTCCTAGTTTAGAGTGTCTCAGGACATTTTCTCTAAAAAAGAAGACAAGCTACTAGGTCTTATACCTCCTACTACTAAGAAAGAAACAACACTTGGGATATTTCTTCACGTTTGAGAATCAGTGTATTTGGAGCTTAATCTACTGTTCCCAACCATTTAACAGCCAGGGGAAAGGTGCTAGTTAAGAGCAGGGCTCCGATCAGGGAAGGATGGAGCCCAGGTTTAAAGATAAAAGTGGGGCCTAATCGGATGGCAAACTGGCAAACTTGGCTTTAGAACTAGTGTTTCTCTCTTTTTAAATTGTAAAACACACTTTTTAGCACAGTTTAAGTATTTAGAGGTTTTGAACAAGTTGAGAGAAGTTCTGAAGCTGATTTAAGTGTACGGGAACCCTAGATTCACAGGGAGTTTGGGTGGCGAGTATAATTTAGTCCTACTGAAGCTGTGCACCCCAAACCTAGACAGTCACTATTATTATAGTATAAATTCTGTGATTACTCCCCCATTCACCTCCCTGTCTGGTTGAATAGAGGAATGCAATCTATAAACATACACAATGGCTGGTTACCTCCGAAGGTGATGTGTGGCTATGTTTATTATTTCTAAGATTTTTATCCAGTATTGTAGAAAGTGAGCAGGAAGAAGGCATCGTGCGGTTTACATGCAGAGGTTTAACCACCATGCAGGAGCAGAGCCTACTAGATTGGGGAGAGGTGGAAAGGAGGAAGCCTTTTTAAGAGGGGTGTGGTGCAAACGCCAGCGGTGCTTTGAGCACGCATCGGCAATTTTGCATTATTTGGAATCTGGATTCTCAAAGTGCTTTGACTACTGATTTGCTCTTCGACGGTGGACAGGAAATTTAGGTCTGCACATTAACCCCCCCTTCCCCCACCCACCCTGTTCTGTTTTCTACTGTGTAACTCCAAGGGGTGTAGGAGTCTTTTGGGCACTGGACAGAGAGCTCGGCTGCGTTTCTATTTGGTTTTCTCATCCCCACTCCAGGCGATCCGTTTGCCCTTCTAGGTCAGAGAGAAAACGGCGCGGTCCCTTTAACAGCCCGGGAAGGCCGGCGCCCGGGGTCCCACCGGACAGCCCGCGGGGGCGGGGCGCCGGGGACCCGGGCTTCCCACGCACCGGGGACGCCCTGCGTCGCGGCGTCCGCAGCCAATCGGGATGCAGCTGGACAGCACGCATTACTAGGGCGACCGGTCGGACGCTTCCGCGCTTCGGGATGAATTGGCGGCGGGTGCCTGCCTGAGGTTGACCCCCAGGCACCGGAGTCCCCAGCTCGGCGCGCGACCCCCGCAGCCCGCCGCGGAGTCCCCTGCGCGTCACAGGTGGGAAGCCCGAATGTCAGGCGGGGTGCGGCGGGGAAAATGGCGGCGGCGGCCGTGGAATCTCGGAGGTGGGGAGGGGGCTCTGCAGCCCGGGTTCGTCCCCCGGCCCGTGGTGGCCGTCGGCGGCCGGGAGTCGGGGTCCCGACGCGGATGGTGGGGTTGCTGGCACCGGGGACAGGAGGCGCGGGCGAGGCAGTCTCGGGGGCTGGCGGAGGCGGCGCGGGCCGGGTGGCTGCGCGGGCCGCGCGGCGGGAGCGAAGTGGTCCGGGTCGAGCCGGCGGGGTGCCCCGTCTGGGTTCATGGGAGGCTCCGGGACTGCCCTGCACGACCTCGGCGGTTCCGGCAGCTGCCGGATCTTGGAACACCACCCGGACCGTGCCCCTGTTAAACCCCATGTGCACAAATGTGCCAAGTGCCTGCCACGTGCCAGGCCTGACGAGAGGGCGGTGACGGTAGCTGCTTTACCACTGTGTCTTCTGGGGTCAGAGGTGGGCCTAGGAAGGGAAAGATAGTCTTCCTCAGAGGCTGATGTCAGGTGTGACATAAAGGTGTATTTTAGCATCTAATTGCCAATTTTAAAATAGCAATGAAAAGACCAGGCACCTGCTTGTAATTGTGGAGCCATTTTTGCCTGCGGGGTCTGGAGCTGTTCAGGTGGGTTCCCAGGAAGCTTTGCAGCTGCCCCTGAAGCTCGTTAACTGTGTTCATTATGCACCGACGAATGTAAATACAGCTGAGTTGAGATTCAGTTTAAGCGCAGGGAAAGTGAAGTTGCTGAAGGTATTACCTAGATAAAATACTCGTTCATATTCGTCACTTATTTGGACAGCGAAACGTCGTGCTAATAACTAGTTGGATTAGATTTTCATAAATTGTCCTGTTTTGAAAGTTATTTTTGCAAAAGCTCACATCTTTTTGAGTTAAAGAAAATTGCTCGCTTTACTTTTTAACCTAGTTTCACCTGTCACGTTGCACTCTGTGACAGATACGTGTAGGATTAAGTGACTTTTCTATTAGGTAAGGTAGCAGGCTTGATTTTTGTGGAGTAACTTGTTCTGTCCTGAGCAAGCACAATGGGGCTCTGTTTCAGTCCTCGAGAGCTTCCTTCTGTCCCTGTGTTGGGCGCTACGAAAGGGAAGTTTCTTCTCCCTTTTAACTTGAACAAATGGTAGAATTCATCTGTTCCTGCTGAGTGTATGACAAGCAGAAGAGAACAGTGCTGAGGCAGGAGGATCTCAAATTTGAGCCCAACTTGGGCGATTTAGTGACTTAGACCCTGTCTAAAAAAAAAAAAGATGGGGATGGGGGTATACATCAGTGTAAGGCCCTAGCCTCTGTTCCCATTATGGGGCATTCGGTTGGGGGTTAACACCCCCTGTTCAGTGGAATTTGATCAGTTTGGTCAGAAGTTGAGGTTATGTGTGTTTGTATCCAAATTCTGCCTCCAAAAAGAGCCTAAGTCAATGATGTCGAACCCTGGTAAGAGCGTTCAGTGGGAACAGCCTGCTGTGTGTGTGCCGTAGGTTTGGTACCACTGGCTTAAGGGAATCGTGTAACCCTTTGGAAGAGGGGCCTTATCTGAAGTGGGTTAGCTTTTCTTGTCCATTCCCACTGAACTGTTGTGGGCGGGGGAGCATATGTACAAGGATTTTAAAAACTGAAAACATAATGCTAGTTGAAATGTGTTACTGTGCACTTAGCCCGACACTGTGTCAGGGACCGTGGACGTTTGCTTCCTCCGTCACTCAGCAGCACTGTGAGGTGCGTACTTTTGTCATTTGTGTTTGACATCTGAGGAAACTGAGGTGTACTGAAGTTTTTAAGTAATTTGACCCAAATCACACAATTAGTGTTGTGGGTCCAGTCTGTGCTCCAAGCCATTGTGCATTGTGTCTTTGTGTTCAACACAAGCAGGGGAAATGTGTTGAGAGGAAATGTGAACAGATTTGTCAAGAAAGTTTTGTTTATCTTTTAGTTGTATAAATCATAATCGTGATTCATTGTTTCAGCATCTGGTAGCAGTTTCTGTGGTTATGATAATTTGCTTAAGTGCTACATTCATCCATTAGAAAAAAGTCTTTTAAATCAAAGACTTGTGACTAATTTCTGCCAGGAAGCACAAATCAATAATTAAGATTTTACTTTTGATTGAATTCTTTGAATGAATAATTTGCTGGGTGACTTTAAAAAGAACACTTGTGTTAGTAAGGTTCCTGGCTTTGACATACTAATTTTTCCTGTGTTTGTTATGAATAAAAGTGGCTGGAACCTTTGTATTTTATTGAACTTCTGTACTTTTTATGGAACCTTTGTAAGAGTAGTTCTGCCAAGTCTTTGAGAGGTACTTGGAGGAGTTCAAAGAGAAGCCTCAATCCAAAAGTTTAGAGACTAGGGAGCAAGGTGAACACGTAAGTGATTAATATAGTGCACTGAGGAATAAATATGATACAGAAAGAAAATAAAAGAGCATGTATAAAGGGGGGAGGAGGGGGGAGTGGGTAGGGAATGGGTAAAAATGAGAATTAACTTGTGGCATATACTGGTACAAATTTCCCAATGTTATACGTGATTTTGAGATGTATATAAATTGTACCAATAAAGAATTAAATTTAAAAAAAATATAGTGCACTGAGAGCTCCTGTGTAGTTGTGGGAACCATGAGCAGAGGGAGCACACAGGCGTGAACAGTTGCTTTGGCTGGGGTGGGCCCGGCCGGGAGAGGAAGGAAGCTGAGCAGAGGGCGAGGGAGAGGAGGGCTCGTGGCAGTAGGAGGAAGCAGTGCGAAGCCGGGATGAGTGGGAGCGTGTGGGTGTCCAGGGTCAGACCAGGAGGTGTAGGCGGTGCTGGGCGCAAAGCCAGGAGAGGTCAGGGCCAGCTTGTGAATTCTCAGCCAAGATGGTGACTTCATCATGTGGGCACTGGGGACTAAAGTGATTACTAATCTTAGTTGGATGAGTAACATGGTCACCTTTATGTTCTGGAGAGGTGACTTTGGTGACAGGAAGAAAGACAGTGTAAAGACCAGTTAAGTGGAGTCGCTTATCTAAGTGAGTTGGTGAGAGAAGGCGCCAGTGGAAGCAGGGCAGAGTTCAGATCGCCCTTCAGATTTTGCAAGTGTCAGAAGGAGTAGACGTTGTTATGGTCCAGATGCCCCCTCCAAGCCTCATGCGCTGAAAGGGCTTTTCAGAAGTGACTAAATCTAGAGTGCATGATGCTCTGTCTTGAGCCAGCCCACTATGGACTGAAACATGTACAAACTGAACTAAATAAGTCCCTTTTTAACTTTGGGTGTCAGATATTTTGTCTCAGCAAGGAGAGAAAAAGTAAGACAAATGTGAAGAGAACCGGGGGAGCTGAACTGTTTTGTAATTATGTAGTTGGAAATTGGAGATATCTTTGGAAAAAAGGAAAGAGCCAGGATTCTTTGAGGCTGGACATAAAGGAAATGGGAAGAACCATCTAAGGTAAGTTTGAGGGAACATGCTACAGTGATGGGAATTAGAAAAAACTGACAGGTTCTTAATATATTTGTACATAAGTGATTTTGTTGTCTATCTAACCTGGTTGGTTTTTTTTTTTTTTGAGACAGGGTCTCGCTTTGTAGTCCAGGCTGTCTCTGAGCTCACTATGTAGCCCAGGCAAGCCTCAAACTCAGCAATCCTCCTGTCTCTGCCTCCCTAGTGCTGGGATTACAGGCGTGAGCCACCACGCCCGGCCCTGGTTGGTTTTTTGAAACAGGGTCTTGGTGATCCTCCTGCCCCAATCTCCTGAGGGTTGGGATTACGGGCATATACCACTATGCCCAGACAGAAGTGATTCTTATTAGGAAAGCAATCACTGGTGAGTTCTCTAGTTGTACAACCAGTCAACCAAACTCTTGTAACACCAGCGTTACCCAGCACCCAACAACCTGGCATGGATGTGGTGTAAATCAGCCGTAAGGTGAACGTGTGAACCTTGCCAAGATTCAGGAATTCGTGTATTCTGAGCATGGTGAAGAACCACATGAACCAGAAGCACAAATCAAACAACTAGTGATTAGAGTTATCAGAGGTGACTTTAAAGGACTCAGAAAACAGTAACCATAAAAAGGATTGAAAACCTTGCCTTCAATTTAAATAAAACTAAGAACTTTCCTCATTGAAAGTTGCTATTAAGAGAATCAAGAGCAAATTGTAGACTCGAAGAAGAAATTTGCAGTTTATTATCTGACCAGAGACTTACACTCAGGAGTGTGTGTGGGGAATGGTGTGTATAAAATCAGATCTAGGAATAGCCAGTGTCTCACTCACTTTCCTCTCTGATGGGATAACGTTCCTGACACCCATAGTTTAGAGGAGGAGAGGTTTGTTATAGCTCAGTTCTTGTACGAGGGACATGGTAAGGGTCAGGGCTGAGGAGAAGCCACTCCTGTCACGGTGGTCAGGAAGCAGAGTGGAGGGAGCTGCACCCTTCCTGGTCACACCCACGGCAGTTGGCCTCTCCCCATCAGCTCTTAGCCCTGTAATCTAATCCTCTTCTACCCACTTGAGGCCTTGCGGGCCATTTTAGATCTAAACTACAGCAGCCAATTTGCATAGGAAGATACTCAGCATTATTTGTCAAGAGGGAAATAGTAGAAACAAGATACTACTGTAGACCTTCCAGAATGGCTAAACTCAGCAGACATTTGCCAGTGCTGGCATGGATACAGGCTGACTGGGTTTCAGAAATTGTTGATAAGAGTATAAAATGATATGGTCACTTTGGCAAATAGTGGCTGTGCCCACCATTCCGGTCCATTTTTAGGTATTTGTTTTTAAGAGAAACCAATGCATATGTCTACTAAAAGAATATAAAAGAATATTTATTCATAGCATCTTTTTTTTTTTTTTGAGACAGGGTCTCGCTTTGTAGTTCAGGCTGGCCCTGAGCTCACTGTGTAGCCCAGGCAAGCCTCGAACTCAGCAATCCTCCTGCCTCTGCCTCCTGAGTGCTGGAATTACAGGCCTGAGCCACCACGCCCGGCATTGTATTTGGTTACGGGATCAACTCAGGACCTTGCGCTTGTGGGGCAGGCACCGGAAGCCACTGAGCTAAATCTCCAGCTCCACAGCATCTTGATAATAATCTCACATTAGATATAACTTAAATCAGCAGTGAATGGTTTGGTAAATTATGTTTATAAACTGAAACAGTATGAAAGCAATAAAACAATGAGCTACAAATACACACATCAACATGGTTGATTACATAGATATCCTAAGTCAGACAAGATAAGTACTGCAGACTTCCATTTAAATGAAGTTCGAAGACAAATACAATTACTTTCTGACACAGGATAGTGGGAAGCTGAGGCAGAAGAATTGTGAGTTCAAGACTAGCCAGGTCAACTTTGTGAGATCCACTTTGAAAATAATTAAAGGATTTTAGCTCAATGTATAGAATATTTCCTTCATCTCAGAATCTGTTACCCCCTTTCCTAGTCATTACCACCACTACAAACACCCTGGAGTACTTACTATTCTTACTTAGTACTGGGGTGTGGACTAATGGTAGAGGAATTATCTAGCATGTATGCACTGAATCCATCCCTACTACTGAAAAAGTAGGTAGAATAGCGGCTACTCCAGAGAGTTGAGGTGTGAAGGAATCTTTGGTGATGCTGGAAAAACTCTGTATCTTGGTATGTAGATATGTCTATCTACAACTTTAAGTTGTAACTTAATTTATGGACCTTAGCATATATACATTGTACTTACACAAAGGTGCTAGTAAGAGTGTGACAGTGCTAGGTCAGTTAACTTAGTGACACCAGGAGGGATGATGAACAGCGATTTAAAAGAATTTGAAAAGTGTGTGAGGCTCCAGGGAAAAACATAATGAAATCAAGATTTTTTTTTTTGAGACAGGGTCTTGCTTTGTAGTTCAGGCTAGCTCTGAGCTCACTATGTAGCCCAGGCAAGCCTCGAACTCAGCAATCCTCCTGTCTCTGCCTCCCAAGTGCTGGGATTACAGGCGTGAGCCACCACGCCCGGCCGAGATTTTTTTTTTTTTTGGAGACAGGGTCTTTCTCCTGCCTCTGCCTCCCCAGTGCAGGGGTTACAGGTGTGGGCCACCAAGCCTAGCACTGTGGTATGTGGTACTGACTGCCAGTGGGTGTGACTCATCATGCCCGGGATTGTTGTATATGGTTATCAGATTGAACCAGGGACCTTGTACTTGCTAGGCATGTGCCAGAACCACAGAGCTAAATCTCTGGGTTTGAAATCTAGATTTTTAAAACATGACTTTTTAGCAGGGCATGGTGTACCTGGGCTACATAGTGAGCTCAGGGCCAGCCTGAACTACAAAGTGAGACCCTGTGTCCAAAAAAAAAAAAAAAACAAAATTAAAAATGACTTTTCATATAATTGCTTTGCAAAAGGCACATGTGAAATCAAAGCCGTCATATCATTTTATTTTACAAGTTGTTGACATAATTATGCGATAGGCTTCCACCAGGCATTAGTTCCTTGTCCTAAGAATGAGTGCATTGTTGTACATGTAACCTAAATTTTGATGGATATGACACATGATAAATTATGAAAGTTGATTATTTTTATCTCACACTTTTGGAAAATTCCAATAACTCCTTTTCATCATTCTGAATTATAGTCCTCATTTAATAAAAATGTCTATGTGACTTTTCCCCTGCTCCACTGATTGCTCTTGATAATCAGGACAGACTTTGGCTGCAAGGCTTTGAATGCAATCATAGAGCTAAGAAAAGTCTTTTGTAAGACCCTAGAATAGTGTGGGTGAGAGAATGCTCAACAAAGGCCTCAGTCCCAACTCTCCTTAGATAATGGCAATAGGACAGTGGGGATCCTGTTGTAATAACTGGGGAGGCAAATGGAAGGTGCATCTACGGGCAGCCATCAGTGAACGCTAACAGTAGACGATTAGCCACTTTTGTCATAGTTGAGGTTTCATGAGAACTTGTTTCTGGGCTGGGAGTGCAGTGTAGTTAGCGATAGAAAACTTCCTTAGCAGGTGGGGCCTTGGCTTTGAACCCCAGCACTATACACAAAACAGCCAACCATAAAACGTAACTTGTTTACTTCCTCAGAGGTTATGGATTAAGTTTTCCATCTGAAGAGAGCACATCTACTCTACATTTGTAAGTATAGTTGATTGCCTGTTGGTGAGCTGGTATCTGGCAGCAGTGTCACAAGAAAGATGGGAATAAGGGAATGATGAAGGAAGAGAAAGAAGTGGTAGCAGTCTTCTTTGTGGCTATTAAAAATATTGATAGGAACATTCATTTTTTTCTCTTTGCTTCCTGGCTCCTGCACTGTAAGTAGCTTAATTCTGCTCTGGTTCCCCCATGATGCTCTTTTGTCCCTTGAATCAGGCCAACCATACATGGACTGAAACTTTTGAAACTGTGAGCCAAAATAAGCAACTCCTTTTACTATGTGGATGTTGAGTATTGTGTCTTAGCAACAAGGAAAGTGTTGTTGTAGCTGTGATAATATCTTGATCATGTGGGTTAGAAATCTGTGGACTTGATTTGTTGGACGAATTTGGAAAGGTTTGGAGATGCTGGATTGAAAACCTCTAGGGATCTATCAGCCAGGCTTGATGAGAAATTATGATGGTTCCTAGAAGACCTGAATGCTGTTAGAAATGTGGGTAATAAAAGCCAGGAATAAAAGGTTTCAGTTGGAAACAAGGGCATTAACAGAATCAAGACAATGTGTGTTATATTCTACAAGGACTTTATTAGCAGTTGGACTCAAGATTATGTGTGGTATACTCTGGAAGAGGATTTGTCTACATTTTGCTTATATACCCAGATTTTGCAGGAACTGGAGATGAAGAGGAAATTTCAAGGCATCCCCATGTTCAAGCTGTAGCATAGGTACGAATTGCTTCTTTTAGGGAGATCTGTGGGAAAAACTAGGAATAAATAGCAGGGTTAAATGATTTAAAAAGGGTGCAATTTCATCAGAAAGGTGGTGTCTACAAAGTTGGGGCCTTGGAGAACATAGTTGCTGGTATTAGTATTAAAAAGAAGCTAAGTTCTTTGAGTCATGCAATAACTTGGGGGCTTCTGCCTGCTCTTTGTTTCCTGGCTGATGTGCCCTGAACAACTTTATTTTGCCTGGACTTTCCTACCATGGTGTTTGTCCTTGAGAGCTGGCAGACTGTGCATGGACTGAAACTTCTAAAACTGAGCCAAAATAAACCTCTTTTCTTTTAACCTGTGAGTGTTGGGTATTATGTATCAATGATGAAGAAAGTGATTAAGACCGATGCCCAATGAATAAACAAAAGTAGAATAAAGCTAAACCTTCATTTTGTAAATCTGGGTCAAATCCTTCTTGGCTCCTCATGTAGGAATGCTAATTGTTTAGGAAATGGCTATCTAAAAGTTGGCAAAACAAGGTTAATTAGACCTAAATTTATCCTGCTTATCTCATTGCCCTTCAAGACTGAGAACAGTAGGATAAGAGATATACAAGGACATTCAGCTATACCCAGAAGTCTGTTTTGCCCTAAACTGTGGGCACCGCGGGTGGATTCCAGCAGAACCTCACACAACTGAGACTGCCTCAAGTTATGAGGGTCAAATTTCCTCCCAAATTCTAAGGATTTCTCAGGAGCTGTGAAACTGGGCTGACTGGAACTCCAGCTCACCACAGGACTCCTTAAAACTGGTCCTGCTCCTTTGTGAATGGACTGGTCCACCCTATCTCTTGAGATATGTGCCATCTTTGGATTCTCACTCTCTGAACCTTTTTTCTATCTTTTTGTTAGGGAACTATCTTGATCTTCATCAGAGCTGTGTTTCTCTTCTCTCCTTAATTTCAGTTAGTTTTTAACTGATTTATATTGTTGCTTTAGTTTTAGTTTCTCAAACAAGGACCTATGCTCATCAGGCTATTTGGTGACTTTTAGAACACTCCCTAGTTACCTAATTCTGTGGAGTTTACAAGTTTCATTGTATTTGTATAACTTTATAGTTCTGTAAGTTGTGAATTACTAATAACAGTGGAAATTATGTCCTCAGACATGTGAGGGAATTTTGTTGGTTGAAAATACAAATAATTTCTTCTTTTTGAGAAGGAGCCAGTTTTGTATATTCATCTTGGTATATATAGTAAGTCTGTCTCAACAGTAAGTCCCTGACTTAGGAATGAGTGTCATTCTAGGAGAACATTTGTATGTTGGATTTGTTTGTTAAATACAACAAAGTGGGTCTTACCTTCGACACAAATATACAATGTGTTTTTTTAAAACAAACACATAAAATACTGTAAATAGACAATTGTTGCTCTTACAGTTACCTTAAAATGGTGGTACTAGGTTAGGTGAGCTACTTTCATGATTTGTTTACTTCTGTGAATGTTAGTAATCCAATGTCCATTTGTATATGCAAAAGTTTGCAACTTGAATGTTCATAAGTCCGGAGCATACAATATATGCCTTATTTTTAGCTTCAGTATTGGAGAGTAAACTCAGGTGCTATACCACTGAGATGTACCTCCAGCCCTTTTAATTTTGAGATAGATTCTTGCTAACTTGCCCTGAATGGCCTTGAATTTAAGATCCTCTTGCCTCAGCCTCCCAAGTACTTGGAATTATAGGCTTTTACCACTATGTCTGGTTAAACTAATTGAACGTTTTGCATGTTATTCAATTATTATATTAAAGTCATTAACACATGTTCTTTTTATATTTGTATGAGATACATAATGTTATTTCTTTGTTTTATTCTTTGACAGCTTATACTCTGAATATTGCTGGAAACCCAGCTGTACCACTTGCTTGTTATTTTGATTTGAGCCTGAACATTTTGTCTTGTGTCTCTTTATTCATATAAAAAGGGATTACAGTGAAATTTCCTTGCCAAAGTTGTTGTAAAGATTAAGAGAGATGTAATACATTTTCTCAAAGTACCTAATGTATCCTAAGAACTACTGCTTTTACCTTCTTGAAACGGCTTAATCTATTTTTTTTTTTTTTTTTTTGAGACAGGGTCTTGCTTTGTAGTTCAGGCTGGCCCTGAGCTCACTTTGTAGCCCAGGTAAGCCTTGAACTCAGCAATCCTCCTGCCTCTGGCTTGCAAGTGCTGGGATGACAGGCATGAGCCACCACACCCTGCATTGTGGTGTGTGGTACTGATTGCTGGTGGGTGTGAGTCACCACGCCCAGTATTGTTGTATGTGGTTACCAGGATCAAACCAAGGACCTTGCACTTGCTAGGCAGGCGCTGGAGCCACTGAACTAAACCTCTGGCCCAGAGGATACTGAGTTTTGGGGTCCTGGTGTCTTACGGAAGTGACTTTTAGATTCTTTGTGTCCTGAGCAAAGACTTAATCAAGATAAGCACAAATGGTAGTTAAGTTTTACTAAAGGTAGGAAAAAGGCTCTGCAGAGTGAGTTTGAACCAAGTAAAAGTAGGAGCAGAAGTGTACCCTCCAGCATGAGGGTGGCCACCATGCGAGAGAGGGCAGTGGCAGAAACTCGGTGTGGACTCTGTTGTATCACCCTCTCCTCAGGCTGACCTCAGGCCTAGGCCGGCCTACTCCAAACTTGCTCAACTTCTCCACCTGCGGGGCTTTGGGGCTTTTTCTGCACCTGAGTCCTGGGGTGTTGTAATGAACGGGTCCCACCTACTTCCCCAGCCGGCTCTGCCTTCATCTGTTTCTCAGTGACTTGGCTGCTCTGAGAAAAGGCAGCATGGGCTCTGATGTGGTGAGCAGTTATTTACAATGAAAGCAGGGTGATTCTGTCCAGTAAACACAGTTGAGGAGAGCCTTGATTTATACTGAGAATAAACTTTACAGCTTAAAATGTGACTGAAGGAGAATTACTACTGTCTTTTACTTTAAAAAACTGTGGAAAGTGAGGCTTAATAGATGGAATGCCCTGAAGCCTCTAAGCACCTTGGTAGATGTGGGCGTACTCCTCAGGGAGTGGATCCCTTTTGCTTAATCTCGGAACAGCCACTTAAAAGGTTCAAGGGCTGGAAAGATGGGTTCAGGGTGTCTTATTTACATTGACCTCTCCTCTGATCCTCGGTAGGTAATTACAAATGTTTATTGAGGATTTGTTGTAGGGGGAGGAAGCCACGGCGAGGTGGGAGTGGGGTAGAGTTGGTGAGTTGGACTGAAGCCATGTGCAGTTCAGTGGCGAAGCGCTTGCCTAGTGAGCCCAAGGCCCTGCATTGGACTGCTAGCATTCCCGGAGGAAAAAAAAGTGACTTCGTCAGGTCTAGGAAGGAATCAGCAGAGGTGGAGGTGATTGAAATTCCCCAGAAATTAGCAGTGATGCAAGGGAGGACCAACGGCAGTGAACAGAGAGAAGACCCTGGGCTGCTGTGGGTTTGATAGGAGGAGCTGGGGATGAGTCAGGACCAGCCCATTCACTGATGCTACATCAGTGAAAATAAGTCTCAGTGCAAAGTCTGCTGTGTACATCACAGGTGTCCAGACATTTGCCTTGCCTGTGCTGCATTAAGGGAAGAGGAATTGTCTTGGGCCACATACAAAATACATAATATGGTTAATGTGTGTAAGTAACCAGTTTCCTTTATTTTTAAACATTTTTAGCATTATTGTTGCATATATAACAATGTCGTGAGCAAAAAACTATTTGATCTATTTTTTTTGTATTTTTTACACTGCAGCTACTAAAAATATTTCAACTCAATATTTTGCAAAATAGCACAAGCCAAAGTTTAATAATTAAATAAGAAAACTTATGTGCCTGATTAGTAGCAGGAAACATGTGTTTTTGTTGGCACATATACATGTAGGTAGGTTGAAATTCTGGTAATTGGTGCATTTTTCTCATCCAAGTAGCAAAATGCGTGTAATGTCTGATAACTGGTTTCAGTTCAGTTGTGTGTGGCAGGTGCAGGAGCTGGAGTTCAGCTGTCTCTGTATAGCATTTTGTCGTTCCCCTGGCAGTCTGTGTGCTCACACTTTGAGCCAAGCTATGAAAAATATTGCCAAACATCGTGTAGTAATGTTAAAAGTTCATCATCCTGTGCGGCCACGTTACTGACTCTGGAGGGCCATGTGTAGTACAAGGTAGGATATGCTTGATGCAAACCATAGGTTTGTACATAGACAGATACTATATTTATTACTGAGTAACATTTATTTTGACAAACAAATACAAGTATAAACAAAAGCAACAGTTGGCCAGCCACAGTAAATTTTCGTACAAAATAAAATGGTCTTTGTAGTTTGACATTAGTATCTAGGAAAGAAGTAGATATGGTCATGCTTGTTTTCTTTCTTTAGGAAAGTATGTGGGTCCTATTTTGAAACTCTTGAGATGGAGGGATCTCTGAAATAAAATAGTTTGTCGCTCCATTACATATGGTAGCCAGTAAAAGGATGAGGTCCTGGGATTAGTTGGGTTAGGTAGTGGTTGGAAATATATCTACCCAACCAGAGCTAAGAGTTTCTCTTATTAAGGAAAATGTGGGGAAGAAAAGTGTAAGTTGTTTACACAGAAACTACTTCTGCCGAAGGTCAGAGGGATGTGATTCTGCAAAGCTGGAAAAGCGTTGGCATTGGCGGGGCGTGTGAAAGAAGTAATTGCTGAGTGTGAGTTGATAGGGCATAAAAGTCCAGAGAGTTTGAATGTAGTCCGTTATGGGGTTTAAGTTAAAATTTCAAAATATGAAAGGAAAATGTAAAAGTTTTATTGGTTTCACCTGTTAACTGATTAATTTCCCTTAGCTTGTTCCCTTTCTAACCTTCTGTTGTAATTAAATTAAGGACATCTCAGAATTTTTCTTTTATCGCTTGTATGTTAAAGTGTCGGGAGGGGAGCTTCCCATTACTCATTTCTTACCTGGTTAGGATCCAGGCTCAGATTTTATCCTTGGTGTTTAAATTCTACCTAAGGGCAGCCTCCCTTTGCCCCTGACCCCGTAGGGCGACCACATACTGGGCTCCGGCTTCCACTCCTTGGCATTCTTATGTTAAGCATTAGGCTGGCACAGTCCTCTGGCCTGTTGGGTCACCCTACATTAATCCCATCGGTAGTGTTTAAGTGGTTCGGTTCCACAGGCCCTTTGTAACCACTGACCCTCGGGCCATCTGACTAGCTAGTGCACCAGCCCCAACTCTACTTTCTCTTTTTCTCTCCCATTTGTCACGTTCACAGGCTCTGAAGGACTTGAGTTGGGCTTTTCTTCTGGGAAGCTGGCAGCAAAAGGATGAGATGATACGTGTGATCCGTGGAAAAATAGACTGATGGTTTTGCACCCATGAGCGAGTAGCAAGGCAGTTTCTGCCACAGAACATACCTTGTAAAAGCAGAATTTGAAGAGCTTGGGTAAGTCCACAGTGCTCTCCATGCTTGATATATTTATCTTGCTTCATGTATCTGGATACAAAGCTTTTTGAAATTCCAGTTCCTGTTTATGTTGTGTTGAAGTATTCTGTTTCCTCCATGACCTTTTTATTGGAAAGTAAACATCTACTGTATTTCTGTTAGACGTATGACAAGCTTCCTGTTGATAGAAAATAGAATGTTGTATTTCTGTTCAGAACAAAACATATCATTCTTTTTGAATTTTCACATAAGAAGTCAGGTACCGTTTTGTTTAGAGTCCAGAAATTAAATGGAGGATGTCTTAGAATTCAGAATGTACATTTCTGCCGCATAGAGTCACTGTTTTTATTTGAGTGCTGTAGGGTGCATATCAGCCTAAGTGGCAGCCATTAGCTGATACTGTCTTGGAGCAGTGAGAGCTTTATGATGGGATTCTTTTTTTGTTTTTGGTGCCGGCGATCCAGCTGGGGACTTGTGCCTGTGGAGGCAGGCACCAGAACTGCTAAGCTAATACCTGGCTTGACAGATAATTCTGATCGCTGATCTTAGCCTTCTCCTTCAACATCTCTAGGCTCTTGGTCCCATCTGTCTATACTACCCAGCTCTGGCTGTCACGTTCAGCCTCAACTTCGCTCAAACTAAAGTTATTCTCAATCCCCTCCTCAGTTTCCTGCCAGGATATATCTGTTCACATTTAATTGTCCAGGCTTGAACATGTATAGATCATTTTCACACCCTGCTTCCAGCCTATTTTTCTGATTGCTTCTTCTTTTGTAATGTTTTTTCCCCTTATCTTTATCTCACTTGCATTATCTCAGTATTCTACAAGTCAGCTTCTATAATAAAAGTTTCTATTTATTTATTGTATATGTGAGATAATAAAGAATATATCTGAGTGGGCATGGTGACATGCCTGTAATCCCAACACTGTGGGAGTTTTTTTTTTTTCTTTCTTTCTTTTTTTGTTTTTTTTTTAGCAGGATCTTGTTTTGTAGTTCAGGCTGACTCTGAACTCACTATGTAGCTCAAGATGATCTGGAACTCACAGTGATCCTCCTACCTCTGCCTCCTCAGTGCTGGGATTACAGGTGGGAGCTACCACACCTGGCATTGTGATATGTGGTACTGGGGATCGAACTCAGGACCTTGTCCTTGCCAGGCATACACTGGATCCACTGTGCTAAATCCTCCCAAAGGAATGCCTCTGGTAAAGGTTGTTGTTTTGTTTTTGTTTTTGTTTTTGTTTTCGAGATAGGGTCCCACTGTGGTTTAGGCTGGCCTTGACTCCCTATGTAGCTTAGGATGGCTTTGAACTCATGGCAGTCCTCCTGCCTTTTCCTCCAGGAGTTCACCACAGCTGGCTGTCTGGTAAAGTTTTAAGTCCCATCATGGTGGTTAGCCAGCAAATCTGACTGCAGAGGCAAAAACTATGTTTAGTAAGATTTTCTGCTAATTTCTTTAATAACAAATAATGAAGCCCCTTTTCTATTTCCCTGCCTACAGACTCTTATCCCTACTTATCCTTTATAATAAAGCTGCTTAAGTACAACAGTACCTCAATTCATGAATACTTCTGTTTGCAAATAGTTTCGTTTGCAAACAAACATGTTTGGCAGAATTTTGCTTCTATTTGCAAACTCTACCTCAGGTGACAAACATGACTGACCATAGCCATCCTCCCTACACAAACTCAGCCATTGTCCCCAAAGCTGTAAAACAATTTTATAGACTGAGGTACCACTGTCTGGTATTTTCACTGATTTCAGTAGGTTGTTATAATGGATACTTGAAGCTGGATGAAGATTTTTGGGAACTCCAAAGATTGTAGCTGTTCGACATTAGTGTGGACAGCCCAGGGAAGTCTGAACCAAAGGCATTTTTATTGGGAATCTTTAACTTGTGGGGTCTGAAACTAGTTGTAGGTAGTGTCAGATGTGAACTGAAATGTAGGACACACAATTGGTCAAAGAGATCTGGTGCCAGAGATTCGTGTTCCTGTCCTGTCAGGTGTTGTCATGGACGTATGTCTCGGTTGGATGCGTAGATCAGTGAGCCACATGAATTATTCTGTGTAATAATGCTGTCGGGGAGGCCTGGTTTATTACCTTCTTGTGCAGGCAGAGGAAACAAAGTCTTCACTTCCCAGAGTCACTGAGCTAAGAGGTAGTATGAGAACTCGGCGCCCTGGCAGCCCATTATGGGAGAGTCAGCTGCTTACCTTGCGCTCCATGCGCCTCCCTTCTAATCTGGCCCCTGTGGACTAAGGACCACTTTCTCTAAATGAAAGTTCTATTATGTGGCTTTTTAACAGAACAACTTTCCTCTCTTACTACACTAATAAACCTCGTATTCCATAGGCAGCCATTGAAGACGCACTAGACTCCAACAGGCCCCCACTAGTACCCTAGTAGTACTGCCCTGTATTCCTACAGAAGAAAATAGACACTTGCTTTTCCGTGGTACTGGGGCTTCAACCCTCTTTCCACTGAGCTTACCCCAGACCTTTTGATTTTATTTTAAGAGAAAATTTCACTGAGTTGTGGAGGCTGGGCTCCACTTCGGCAGTCCTCCTGCCTCAGTCTGTCCGATGCTAGGATTACAGGGTGTGTCGCTGCACCCAGATTTGTTATGTTTTTTGGATGGGCTCCTCTGTTTCTCCAGAGAATTGCCCTGGAGGTGCAACCTGTGTGTTCTAGTTTTTTTTTTTTTTTTGTAATTAGCAACTAAGAATGTAGAGTAATGGTCAGCATAAAAATAGCAAACATGGATCAAGTGAGTAGTTCATATAACTCAAAGTTTCAGGTGTTCAGAACGGGGACGACTTTTTGAGCAGATGGGCCTGACTTTGCCTGAAAGAGATGGTAGGATTTTGAGAATTGAGGCCCGGGAGAGGACTGTCTGGGCCAGGATGTTATCTGGTAGCATGTTTCTAAAAAATGTTGTGCCAGTTAAAAGTTACTGGGTTCTGGATACCTCACCTCTCCTTCTGGAGTTGGGCTCCAGGTTTCTCCTGCCTCGAACAAAGAATTGAACAAAATGAGCAAAAAGCAGTGGCAAGGTTTATTCAAGAAAGTAAAAGTGAAGACGGGGAGAGAAGCTGGCTCTACAGAGTGAGCCCGGGCACAGAAAATAGAAAAGAGAACTTTTTAAATAACATTTAGTATAAAAATATCTGTTACGGAACAGATCTTAGAATTTTAAAATTTGTTTATTTATCTTGCAGGGAGGCAGGAAATTACCTTTTATACTCATCTCAGATTCTTGATTGTCTTAGATATTTTTGTCTATTTTTTCGTGGTGCTAGGGATCAAGCTCAGGCCCTATTGCTAGGCAGACTGTTTACTACTGAGCTACACTTTCAGTCCCTCCTAATGTGTTTAGAAAAAACCCTCAAGAGTTGTGTTACAATGATTTTCCCCTTCGAGTCTTGCCCAGTACCACTTACCCTCAATCTTGTAATAGAATTTTTTGTATCATACTTAGGCAACGCATAAAAGGTGAGATGTAGGTCACTGTGTTATTTGGAGCTGTTTTTGCAATAAACAAATCATAATTATGCCTTTCTCTCCGTCCTGTCTGGTATTTACAAAGTAATGACATTGTCACCGAACAGGTCCACGAGAGCCCCGCAAGGAAAGATGGGACTTTACCTCCCACTGTGGAGTAGGGTTATAGTCTTGTCACAAAAGGATTTCTGGACCCATCAGTGAGAAGTGTAGGCAGATCTATGAGGCAGGGTGAGAAAGTAAGGGTGAGTAAGGAAGAGCCCAGGGGGCTCATGCTGGTAGTTTCAGACTGACCTGCTCACACAAGAACAGGGCCAGCTTTTGTGGACTAGTGGAGGTGGGCCGAGTCAGGCCCGTCATCATCTGCCCTGGTTCTGTAACTGTGAAGAACCCTCGTGGTGTGAGGGGCGGTTCAGTCCCTAAGAGGTGACTGCTCGTGCTTGGGACGGGTGAGCTCATCATGGGTGGTGTGCAAGGCTGCTTTCCCTGGAATTTGAAGTGATTGTAGTTTCCAGGACTCCTAAGTTTGCTGGGGGGAGGTTGTCTGGAGATGGATGTTGTAAACCTGATTTTTTGGATATCCCTGGAAAAATCTGAGAATCGATAGTTCTTTGTTGATATCCTCAGAGTTGAAGGGGGATGAGATAGGCTAGGAAAATTTAAGATTAATAAACCTTGTAATACAGACACTCCTTAAGGGATTAACATGCCTTCTACAGATTTAGGCAAGTTTGAAGGTAGTAAGGAAGAGGGAGAGGGGGAGAGGAGAGGAGAGGAGGGAAGGGGAGGGGGAGGGGGCAGAGAGAGACCAAAAATTGAAGGCAGAGATGTAAAGCTTAAACTTGTAATGTCTGTGCCCTTTGTACCTATCTTTATTCTTCTACCCAGCCTCAAAATGATTTATTGCTTCAGAATGTATATATGTCAGTCCATAGCCTCACCAGTCAGTGGTAAACAGGTTCTCATCTTGCAAAAAATGCTGGCTTGGCTGCTTCTGAGTGTTATTTAATTCATTACATACATGAGAGACCATTACATATTTCAGAAGCATATGTTCACGTGTCTGGTGAAGGAGGCATGTGTTTATACACACGTGTGTTTCTATATGAGACAGTTCCAGACAAGAAGGGCACGTTGTGGACCTTTGGCAAGAGGAGTTAAATGTGTGATTTTCTTTAAGTTAGTCTCTGGGTAAAGAAAGGGAACTTGGTGGCTTTAGACACTTGCTCTGATTCGAGTCATCTTCATCTGGAGCATCTTCTTTGACTCTGTTGTCAGCACGTTCTTTAGCCCTTTATTTTCTGTGTAACTCTACTGAAACTTTATGAAAATAAACCAAAGACTTTTGTGTTGATTTCTTCAGTGAAGTAAAATGTTTACCTGCTTTGCAGTTGGGTAGGTGAATGTTAATGCATTCAGAAAAATAGGACATCATAGAACTTTTAATACCAAACTCTTTTTGTTTCCTGAAGTGAATTCTGTTGTTAGAGTATTTTTCCTTAATTGGTTTAACCATTTAAAGGGAATCCTAAGTATGCAGGGAACTCCCCAGGCATGGTGTCACATACTTATAATCCTGGCATTTGGGAGCTTGATGCAGGATGATCACTGAGAATTCAAGGCCAGTTTGGACTACATGGTGAATTCATAGAGAGTTCAGTCCAGGCTAAATTACCCTGTCTCCAAATAGACAGAGTGCAGTGAAGATGAGCGGGCAGTGGGTGGTTGTGGTTGCTGAAATCCATCACCTTCACCATTATCCAGAATCTGAATGTTAGCTTTGCAGGTTGTAAAACCTGCTTTTTTACTTCCTCCAATGCTCAGGACTTAACACCCAGCAGATTCACAAAGAATTGGTTTATTTTCCAAAACCAAAGGCTTATTTATTGACTTACTTTAGGAACTGGACCTTTCCAGGACAGTTCACATTCACTGTTTGGAGTATCTTTCTGTGTTCAGTCCTGAGTGCCATTAAGAAAATTGTCTAGGGGCCAGAGATTTAGCTCAGTGGTTCTGGCGCCTGCCTCGCAAGTGCAAAGTCCTGAGTTCGATCCCGGTAACCACATACAATGCTGGGTGTGGTGACTCACACCCACCAGCAATCAATACCACATACCACAGTGCTGGGCGTGGTGGCTCACGCCTGTAATCCCCGCACTCGGGAGGCAGAGACAGGAGGATTGCTGAGTTCAAGGCTTGCCTGGGCTCCATAGTGAGCTCAGGGCCAGCCTGAACTACAAAGCAAAATCCTGTCTCAAAAAAAAAAAAAATTGTCTAGTGCCTTATAGGCAATGTAACATAGGCAGGTATGAAAAGAAACATGTGAAGGATTTTATTTAACACAGTCAGTAAGGGGATCCCGCAAGTAGTATGACTGGAAGGAAGGAAAAGTAAGAAAACCATGAAGTTATGTAGGGTGAAGAGAGGTTGAAAGGCCTTGTACCTGGAGACAGACTGGAGGAGGAGGAACTGGGGAGTGGCTAGGATCTTGCAGTAAGTGGGAGCTAGAGGTTATTTGCGTACTTCTTTTGGACCCTCTGAAAGACTGATAACTTTTTACATTTAAAACATGGCCTTGTGAATGAACAAAAATTTTTAAATAATTTGTCTTACAGAAACCAGCAACTTTCTGTTAGTGCTCTCTCCTTTTTTTTGATGACTGGTGGTGATTTAGAGTCTGGCTGTAAGGAGCAGTATCAAATACCATCTCATGTGGTGTGCTTTTCCCTTGTTTTTCCTGAGGTACTGAAGACCGAACCCAGGGACTTCACTGAGCTACATCCCTAGCACTTGTACTTTAATTTTTAGACAGAGTCTCACTAAATTGCCCAACCTGGACGTGAACTTGCAATCTCTCTGTCTCAGCCTCCCAGAGTCCTGGGATTACAGGTGTGTGCCATCATGCCTGGATTGTATGCTTTGCTTTTGTAAACATTAAAATGGCACAAAATTATTGGGAGGCTATATAGTATATAGAGGTATAGTATATAGGATAGAACTCAGGCTTTATATTAATCTGAATTTCTTACCTATATACTGAGACATGTAAAAATAGAATTAGTGTTTTAAGACCTAACTCACCAGAATCATTTTAATTCCCCTGAATATTTCTATATGTTAAACTAATTTTTTTTTTTTTTGAGACATGGTTTCATTCTGTAGTTCTGGCTGGCCCTGAGCTCACCATGGAGCCCAGGCAAGCCTCGAATTCACAGCAATCCTCCTGCTGGGATGCCAGGCGTGAGCCGCCGTGCCTGGCACTGTGATATGTGGTGCTGGGGATTGAATTTGGGACCTTGTGCTTGGCAGGCAAATGCTGGAACCACTGAGCTAAATCCCCAGCCTGGTTCTTTCCTTTTCATGGTTGTTTCTCATAGGAGTTCTCCTGATACATGAACGAACAAAAGTTTGTTAAATATTTAGTGAAACTAGTGAATCTAGTTTTTTAGAAACACTTTGGAGAGGCAGTCATCGGTACAGTGAACTCCTCAGGAGGAACGCAGGGGTCATTCAGGCGGTTCTTTTGCAGTGTTGAGATGGGAAGCTGCTGTCCTCACATGTTAAAGGTTGAAGAGTGTGCAGCATCAGAGTCCAAGATCTGATACTGACCAATAGTACTTGGCCAGTAAATATTAAGCATGTATAGGGTGTTAGCGCCACCCCACAGATTGTGAAGGTCATGTAGGTAGTATGTCTTGGGTGGTAAGTCTTCAAGTAACTTACACATCTGCATGAAGATCATGCTGGTAACTATCCTTTGTCACACATTTAGCCTGTCCTCAGAGCTGCTCAAGACAGCTTGCCTTGTCATTTAATTCTGATCACTTATATTGGCATTATACTGACGTAGGTAACATTTTTAGACCTATTTTACTAGTGCAGAAATTGAGACCCACCCAGAGAGGTTAAATCATTTGCCCAAGGTCACACGCTGATCGGTAGAACCAGTGCCCACTGTAAAACGACAGTGGGTATGTTAAGGTGATGTTTACTTGTGTACAACTTGACGGCACTCTGATGGGGTACTTGTCCTATTAGCTCCAGTGATTTTGGACACATTTTCACATTGGCCACTTTAGTTTGGGGTTTCTTAATTTTCGCATGTAAAGTATTTAGAATGACACAATCTTACCTTTAAGTATTTTTCTTTCTTTAAAATATTTATTATTTGGAGTGTAGAGAATCAGCTGTTTATTCCTTTGCATAAGAATTATTGGAGTATATTTATGAGGAGCCTGATAAGTTCTTTTGGCTTTCAGAAGCGTTTATCATCCTCTTCATTGGATTGATTTTTGTTTGTTTTGTTTTTGCTTTGTGTGTTTTGTTTTATTTTGAGATAGCATCTCACTATGTAGTTTAGGCTGGGCCTTGAAGTGGTCTTTCTGCCTAAGCCTCTGGAGTGCCAGGATTAAAGCTATGGTTCACTGTGTAATTCAGATTGGCCTTGAACTCACTATGTAGCTCCTGCAGTGGTCCTCCTGCCTCAGCCTCCTTCTGTTAGG
This sequence comes from Thryonomys swinderianus, assembly GCA_004025085.1. Taxonomy (NCBI): domain Eukaryota; kingdom Metazoa; phylum Chordata; class Mammalia; order Rodentia; family Thryonomyidae; genus Thryonomys; species Thryonomys swinderianus. The sequence continues at coordinate 82,523 of PVIC010000563.1, read as the reverse complement.
AAAGAACATGGACAAATCCCAAGCACTGGGATTATAGGAGTGTGCCACCATGTCTGGCTCTTCATTGGATTTTTAAGGCTGTCGTACTTTTGCATGTTTAATTTTCATCATAGTTGATTTTGTGTAAGTAAATTAATTTCTTTAAATTACAGCTAGCTTTTTGATACCCTAGGTCATTCCTGTTCGTGATATGCTCAGTTTTCAGTGTTTGTGATGTGGAGATAATTTAAGAAACATCTTCAGTGTAATTGTTGGAAAGATACATTGTGATCGACAAGGTAGTTTTCTCATTTCTGGGGACTTACCTTGTCTCCATTTCTGACATACTGCTTTGCTCCAAAGCATGCATTTGCATATGGTCAGTCCCTAACTGTATGTAACTAAGTTACAGATTTATGGTGACCCGAATGGTCTGTCTTTCCCTTAGACTCTATATTTTTCTTGTTTCAGTTCTCTGCAAACCCTAAAGACTGTTATCAACGTGACCCATTATTTTCCATTGAGAGTATAAGTGAGAAATGAGAGGGAACATGAGAAAAAATGAAATAGGCAGCTTTCCTAACAGAAGGTAAGACACAAGACCAGCCTACGATTTAACGTCTACCAGGATTGAGCAGGGAATCTAGAGGACATTTCAGTGAAAGGAGAACCTTAGAAAATTCCTATCTGACCCTTTGTGGCTTTTGGTGAAAACAGAGTAACTTGCTTTAAAGATTTCTCGTGATTTTATGATTCTTTTTTTCTATCTGGTTTTCTTGTTTGTCTCTCTGCTCCCAAAGATTTTTCTAGCAGTAAAAAATGTCAGAGGAACATTTAAGGGACAGGAATTAAGGAATAAGTTGTGATCCAGTGTCTGTGGTCTAGGATCTGGGAACACAGAGTGAGGAGTGTTGGTGAGGGCTTCAGTGAATAGACACAAGCCAGCCACAGAGGCATTGGAAAGCAGAGACGGGGAGGCGGGAGAGGGCCTCCCGCAGCCTGTGGGAGTTAGCACAGAGGACTGGAGAGTTCAGGGTAGTTCTGAAAACCATAATTCCAAGTTAGCTTTTTATTCATAGTAGTTAGACACTGTGTTATTAGTGCTATTTTCAGATACATTTGAGTGAAGTTGGCTTTTGTCAGCTCTTCTTAAAACCTGATATACTGGGTATCACATACTTTCTATGAGAAAATGCATTCTGAATTCCACACAGCAGACTTAGAAATGGAAAGTTTCAAAATCCTAGGTAGCATTCTCATGAATTGAGAGTGTTGTCTCTGATCATAATGTGATAGAATTCCTAATTTGGGAATTCTAATTTCTAACCTGGGAATCAGAATTTTATTTGACTGTAAATTAGGCAAGTGTTGGTAGAATAGAGATACTATAAAAAATATTTTACCTTAGGGTAGGAATATAGCTCAGTGGTTCCCGTATCTGCCTTGCAAGTGCAAGGTCCCGAATTCCATCCCAGTAACCACATACAATAATACCTGGCACGGTGACTCACATCCCCAAGCAATCAGTACCACACAGTACAGTGCTGGGCGTGATGGCTCACTCTTGTAATCTCAGTACTCAGGAGGCAGAGGCAGGAGGATTGCTGTGAGTTCTGGCTTGCCTGAGCCACATAGTGAGCTCAGGGCCAGTTTGAACTACAAAGCGAGGCTCTGTCGCCAAATTTTATATATATACATAGTGAGCCCTGAGCTCACTATGTAGCCCAGGCAAGCCTCGAACTCAGCAATCCTCCTGTCTCTGCCTCCTGAGTACTGGGATTACAGGCATGAGCCACCATGCCCGGCCAAGTTGAGAAATTCTATTTGCTTTTAATTAAATAACTTTGATAGCTAAAACTATAATAATTCCTACTATAGTAGTATATATAACTTAAGATTTGACTTTTTGTGTATGTGTAAGAATTTTAAAAATCATGTTAAAATTCAGGTGGACTTTATTATTTTTATCACCTAGTGAAGGGGTGATCAGGCTTCTTGGGATTAGTGGGATTGCCTGCTTGCTGTGTTTCTTTGAATAAGTCATTTTTCCCTTTCTGGGTCTTTTGTTTCTTCTGAAGAATAAGATTGTTGCCTGGCATGATGGTGCGTGCTTGTAGTCCCAGTACTGGGAAGGCTGAAGCAGGAGGATCACGGTGAGTTCAAAGACCAGCCTGAATCATGTGAGACCTTATCTCAAAAAAAAAAAAAAAGATTGTTCATGATGTCATCATTTATACAGCTAAAACCTGAGACACATAGATGTCAAACAAAATGGAATATTTTTTCTATAGTACAATACTACCCAGCAATGAAAAAGAATCTTATTATATTCATTTATATGGAGAGTCTCACAGACATATTAAATAAAAAAAACTAGATAATATAGCAGAGAATATTCTTTCTGATTCCATTTAGATAAAGTTAATAACAGTTGGACTAACTATGTTCATGGAAGTCATGGTTCCCATGGGAGGGATAGTAATGATCGGAGAGGGTCCTTGGATTGTGTGCAATATTCTGCATATACTGACCTGCATATACCCATTTTGTAATTATCAAACTATATATCGAGGGCTTATGTATTTTACTGTATTGATCAGTTTTTTTTTAGTTGAATTCTTTATGGGTACATTTTATATACAGCTCACAATCACGCACAACATTGGGGAATTTGTACCAGTATATGACACAAGTTAATTCTCATTTTTATCCACATCTGTACCTACCCACCCCCTATTGATCAGTTTTTAAAAGATTGCAGGTATACATACACACACACACAAAGTAGAATAGGAAAGGACCAATTGGATTAGGAACCAGAACTAGGTTCACACCTCAGCAATACTACTAAAAATCTGTGGTTTTAAGCAGTCCATCTGTCAGTGAACCTTAGAATTGTATCTGTAAGATGGAAGTAATACTTGCCCTTAGTATTAAAGTTGTTTGAGGTCTAAGTTTAGAAATACATGAAATGCTTTTTAAAAGCACATTTCATGGCTATAGAAAGCACTCCTACTGTAAGGTGACATACTTACTGTATTTGTTGTATGTTTATGTTCTGTGTATGTCTTCTCTAACAAGAGAAAGAACTACATATGAATTCAAAAGTAGTAAAGAAACCAATAATTGGAAACTGGGAAAGTTGATTGCATGTGCAGTTATGATACATTTCTCTGGGCAGACAGTCACTTTAGATGGATACTTTGCGACCTCAACATATAGTAAGAGTCTTAAAAACTAATTTAATATGTCCAGGGGTTTGTATTATTTATAAATGTATTTATAATTGGCCTGTGGTACCCAGTAAGTTTTCTTTGGGTAGCATTTGACTCATTTAAGAAATTCTGATTTATTTTTAGATTGCTTCTCTTTTTCTTAGGAGGTTGGGCTCTGGGTTATTTTTTTTTTTTTTCTTTTTTGAGCCAGGGTCTTAATATATAGTTCAGGGTGGTTTTGAGTTCAATATGTAACCCAGAGTGGCCTTGCACTCCTGCGAGCCTCCTGCCTCAGCCTCCCCATTCCGGGAATGCATGCATGTACCACCTTGCCCGGGAGTTTGCTTCCATTTTAAGGTAAAATTGAAATTTAAGTCTGTGTTAATTTTTAGATTTAGTATTGTAATACATTAAAACTTTGAGTATTTACCTTTTCAGGAAAGTAATCACAAGCCTTGGAAATTGTGCAAAGGCTATTTCATCTTGAAACATTTAGAAATTCATTTTGGTTTTTGGTAATTACAGTGCTTCAGGGAGACAGACATCTAAATAAGGATTGCATTTGGCAGTTATGTGCATGTTCTTGCTCTACACTAAGTACTGTTTCTGTGGCTTAGAGTTTTCCTTTATAAATAGAATTTTAATCAGTGTAGGTTAGATTTTTTTCCAAGTATGTTATAATTAGCACTGGCTACAACTTAATCCTAAAATGTGTATAATAAATTTAATAATATTTTAAAAGCATTCCTGTCATTAAATGAAAGCAGATAGGAATTGTATGAGTAGTCAGATGGTTGGTATGTATGTATGTATGTATGTATTTATGTGGTATTGGGGATCAAACTTGTGACCTTGCGCTTGCCAGTCAGGGGCTGGAAACAATGAGCTAAATCCCTGGCACTTAGATGGTTTCTGTATGCCATGGCTACTCCTTCACACAATCTTTTGAATATGCTATGTAGCAAGTCTGTTCCTGGAAGGAAACATATTACCATAGTCTTTCTAAAGAGCTGTTTCTGCCAAGTTAGGCTCACTGCCTTGACCAACACGTAGACCTTTTGAAAATTTGAGAGTTTGAGTTGCAGGAAATTACTTGGGACTGTGGTTAAGAAGCATTCTTTAGGCAGTAAGAGGCACCTAGGGTCGAGTCTCAGTCTTTCAGTTTCCTAAGTCATGAAGAAGAAGGAAAGCCTGAGAACTCTCAGAACCAAGAGGAGCCTGTCTGGATATACGACAACATGCTGTGGTGTGGTATTCAGATGGGCCCCTGGGTAAGAAGAACTTTAGGTGAGAACCAAAGAAATGCAAATGAACTACAGATTTCAGCTAAGAAAAATGTGATAGTATTAATTCACAGTACTTGTGACAAATACTGTGTTAAGATGTTAATAACAGGAAACTGAGTGATATATGTGAATTGAATAGTACCACTACAATTGTTCTGGACTAAATTTTTCCCAAAATAAAAATTTTGTTAAAACAAAGAACATGTAAGACAGGAAGCAGTTTTACAGTCATCTTTGGAAAATGCAACCTGCCATACTGTGTGATTCTGGTCATTTAACCTTACTGGGTCTCAGATTCTTTATCTCCAAAACAGATAAAATTGCCTACACCCATGGAGTGATGAGGATTAAACAGGGTGGTACAAGCCAATGTGCCTGTAAAGTTTCTAGTGTAGTAAAGGCTCGGTAGTAGTGATACCTGGTGTTGGTCAGCTTTTTGTCAGTCTAATGCAGTAATCTAAGATCGTATTCTTTTCCCTAGGTACAGGGAAGTTTGTGTGAGTTTATGGTTCTGGAACTTCACGTCTGAGATCATGTGGCCTCATTTGTGTGGGCCGTGGGTAACAGTAGCATAGTGTGGCAGGAATGTGATATGGCAGAAAGATGGACTTGCATTGCAAGGGCATACCCTGAATAACCAACTGAAGGGCCTCTCACCAGGCCTCTTATGCCTGGATAATACCTTCTATTACTGGGATTCCAGGGATCCGAACCATAAAAGTTACAGTTTATATCTAGATATCCCCAGAGCCCTATGCTCTCTGCAAGGTGCTTAGATAATGGAGGGCTATGTGGACTTGCCATTTGGTCAGAATGGGCGGGTCACTGAGGTGTTGACCTGGAAGGGCTTATCTCCTTCCTGTCCAGCTCTCCCCTGCCCTCTCTGCCATGCATTCTGCCTGAGAGCCCCTGTGCGCTGGACCAGAATAAACCTCTCCTCCCATAAGTCTCAGTAATGTCCCAGAAATGACGAGTGATCAAGACTCTAACCAACCAACCAACCAACCCCATTATGTCCATAGGTTTTCCTGAGCGTGACTTTGTAAACTGGGCCAAGTTTAGGGCCTGGTCACTTCAGGGCCTGCACTACGGTAGCATTTGTCCCTCAGCGATTTTTCTGCAGTTTATCCCAGATTCTCCGTAGAGCAGTGGAATCGCTGGAGCTGTGTGGGTCTGGATGTGTTCAATAAATCTGTGTATTTTTTACAGAACTTTGGAGTTGCCCAGTATTCCTAGTTTGATTTTAAGACTGAAACTTGTAATGAATTTTATTTTATTTATTTGTTTGTTTGATAATTTATTTTTTGCTGTACCAGGGATCTAACTCGGGCCCTTGTGCTTCCAAAGTAGGCGCAGTGCCACTTGTGCTAAATCCCTGGCCCTCCTTCATGAATTTTAAAGGCAGTTTTACTTTCTTCTTCTCCTCGGGGCCCAATGTCATTAGGAAGTGTAGGGTAAGGGAACGAATGAATACCAGAATAGAATTAGGAGACCTGGCCTTGACTTCCCAAGGGCGATTTGTGCCATCTTTTGGGAACTTCACTGACTCAAGGGTAAGGTGAGGGCCTATCTGTATATTGAGTTGTGGGATTAAGTTACACTGATATCGAATTGAAGAAATGTGCTTTAAAGCGTCACTTGGGAGGTTTTTACCTCTCCGTGGTTGCCTTCCAGAAAAATCAGTTTCATTGCCGTGTGTTTTCATCTCATTTCTGACCAAATATAGATAACCCTGCATGATGATTCATCGTATTCTTTAGAGCAGTCCTCCGTGACTTTTTAAAGTGCCTTAGAAGCTCAAAGTGTGCTTTCCAGTTTTAGAGGTTTGTTACCATTTGTTGAATATAATCAATAGAACGTGCTAAAGGTTCTACAGAGATTTCCTAAAAAAAGGAATTCTAAAACTATGGTAGGTATGGACAGCATTATTGAAGTAAGTCTTGTACTGTCCCAAATCAGTCATTTTAAAGGGCTTCAGGTATCTTTTGTAGAAATTGTAGTTTGGGAGGCTTTGAAGTCTGTTTACCCTTATTTTAAATTTTTAGTGTTTTCCCAGTGTCACACAGTTCTTAGCTTTGCCTTTAAACAGCCTTATTTTATTGCACTTTTAAAATAAGAGCATTAGAAGAACATGTAAGAACTGTGTTGTCCAGAGTAAAACTCCTCAGGCAGTTCTAGTTGTTTCTTTGTTCAGAGTTTAGGGAAAAGCTAACTTTGCCTGTCCTTTCTATAAATCAACCATTAAATTTTAATATAACTAAAACTGGTATGACTAGAGTGCATAACCATATGCTCATCTGTATGAGACTGTAACATATTTAAAAGATAATTTAATTTTTAAGTGATTAAACTGGATCCTTTATCAAATACGATTATATTTTTCCAGATGTGTGGTTAAATTTCAGTGGCCTAAAATTTTATTTGTAGAAATAACTTTACAGATCTTTTACTATGGTAATACTATGCATGTGTTAAATTTTAAAAAAACAGTAACTCACTTAAGCAGAAAGTTTTTCAGAACCAAATTAAATTATCCAAACATTAACAGACTGCAGTGTGGTAATAGTGGTTTTTGGTAATAATTCCACTTAACTCAATCTGATCGTTCACTAGTGAATACTTGAACATTTTCCATGGAAAGCATTATGATAAGAGATATATAGTGCTATTGGAAACCTTTAACTGTCGAAATTATCAGCAGATGTTTTCCATGCATGGTTGGCTTCATTTGGTTTGGTCCTCCCTTAGCTGAATGATTCTAGGCTGAGTGGAAAGATGTATGTCTAACGTGAACATGCATGTTTGGAACTTACTGAAGCAATACCCTAGGTTTCCAGGAAATGGAATTTGCACTGTTTTAACTTTCCTGACAACTTTTCTCCCCCTCTCTACTTTTTAAGGAGGCATGCTTTACAGTGTCATCTTTTTCAGTGTTTGCTGTTAGTGGTATGTAGGGGGAAAGGTGGAAAAACTGACTTCTAAAAATAGAGCCATGCTTCATTAGAGGCTGGGAGTTAGCTTTCTGTCTTTCATAAGCTCATATTTTGTTATAAATACTTCCTAAATGTTCACTTTCTCTAGTGTTCATGTTTAATACTTCTGTGTTGCAAATGGAATTCTTTTTATCACATTGCGAATGATGACATTTGAATTTTTCTACCAAAAAGGATTTACTTGCTTCATTCCTATTTGTAATGTATCCAAATATTTTTCATTCTAACCTATAGCAAATAATTAGAAAAGTAACATATTACACTATTTTTAGCTTACAGTGGGTATTTCAGAAAAAGAACTTTTGGATTAATGCTATAAAGATTGTATTTTAGCTTCTTAACCACTTTAACTATTTCAGGGTGTAATAGTATATATGTGTTCTATTGGTAGAAGAGCTTGAATTTCGATTCAAACGACTGAAATTCCTTCAGTCTCGCGTGTATTTTTGAGTATAGATTAAGTGTATGGGTGGGAAAGCTTTGTGACCATTCTCATGCCATGCTTGTTTCTTATGTTTAAATTGTCATGACTATGGAGAGCTGTCTTTTCTAATTTCCAAGCAATACAGGCTTGCTGCAAGACGCTAAATCACTTAAAAATTATACATGTAGTAACTGGAAAGTAAAAGTAAATTCCCATTGATGATGGGACAGAGGCTGAATTTAAGGTCAAGAAAGTGCATTACTTTTGAAAAACTGGTTGACAATCTTAACTGACAAATTTTTTTTTTTTTTTTTTTTTTTTTTGAGACAGGGTCTCGCTTTGTAGTTCAGGTTGGCCCTGAGCTCACTATGTAGCCCAGGCAAGCCTTGAACTCAGCAATCCTCCTGTCTCTGCCTCCCGAGTGCTGGGATTATAGGCGTGAGCCACCACGCCCGGCCTGACAAAATATGTTTAACAAAAATAAAGCATTAATTTTTAATTTTATGTTATCAGTATGTAATAGTAGAATGCATTTTATCTATGGTAATACAAATTTAGCATTATTAAGCTATGAGCCTACATATCTTTCTCTTGCTTTACTGTATCCTGGTGGAAACCTTGACACATCCTGGGGATTGGTCTTCGGTTGCCATCTGGGACCCACTGACCTAGCCAACCTTTTCTCTCGCAGCTCCCAGAATACTGGCACCTGTCCTCTCCCGGAGTTCTCACTGCCTGGTTATGACCTGTTTTTTTAAATTCATGTGGCTCCCTCCTCGTCTCACCCATCCTTCCTGGTTCATTTTGAATCCTTGTGGCAGGGATTGTCAACTGTCCCCCAGAATTTGACCACTTTTCTTTCTCTTCTTTCTGGGCACGTTCTGTCCTGTGTCACTGAGTTGTGTCAAACAGAATGTGAATGGGGATAGTGTGTTTCTCTGTGTTCTTTTCTTTATTTTTGCTCGATAGGTGTGAACCAGGGGAGTCCAGAACTCAGATGAATGACTCCGGAAGAGAGTTGCCCATGATCCTAAATCCTCCCTGCCCCTTTGACTGTTTTATATATAGAAGAGAAAAGATACTGTTTTAGTTCTTTTCACTAAGTGGTCTAATGACCCCACTGTATCTAACTAGGGCAGTGGTGGCAAGCCTATGACACACATGCCAGAGTGGGCTGCTTATATCATTGAAGACTCTAAAAGGTTCACCGTCACTGTTCTAGGACTGTCCTACTTCACTTAAATTCTCATTTGTTGGGCTGGGGATTTAGCTCAAGTGATACCACATCTACCTTGGAAGCACAAGGTCCAGAGTTCAAACCCTGGTTCCACCAAAAAAAAATTGTCAATTGTCTTCAAGATTCTGTGATAGGCACTTGGTATTCACTTCTTAAAAGATGAAAAGCAAAACTAGGACTAGGGGTCCCATTTGACCCTGCTATCCCCCTGCTAGGAATATACCCAAAATAATTTTAAAAATCACATTGGAAAGACAGATGTACACCCTTGTTCATAGCAGCTCAGTTCGTGATAGCTCAATCTTGGAAACAACCCAAATGTCCATCAACTGGAGAGGGGATAAAGATGTGGTTTTTTTTTAATAAAATGGAGTATTACTCTGCCATAAAGAATAACAAGATCGATCCATTTAGGTGCAAATGGAGACACCTGGAGGATATACTATTGAGTGAAATCAATAGATCACAGATAGGCAAATTCCGGATCTTCTCTTTGACATGAACACCTGTAGATGCAAATGAGCTCTAGAAAGTATGACAGCTTTTATAGAATGGGAAATTTCCATAGGAAATTTCGTGTGGGAATGTAATGAGGGGAAGGAATAAATATGATACAGAAAGAAAATAAAAGAGCATGTATAAAGGGGGTGAGGAGGTGTGGGTGGGTAGGGATATGGGTAAAAATGAGAACTTGTGTCATATACTGGTACAAATTTCCCAATGTTATACGTGATTTTGAGATGTATATATATTGTACCAATAAATAATTCAATTAAAAAAAAAAGATGAAAAGCAGGGCCAGAGATTTAGCTCAGTGGTTTCTGCGCCTGCCTTGCAAGCGCAAGGTCCTGAGTTCGATCCCTGGTAACCACATACAATGCTGGGTATGGTGACTCACACCCACCAACAATCAATACCACATACCACAGTGCCAGGTGTGGTGGCTCACGCCTGTCATCCCAGCACTTGGGAGGCAGAGGCAGGAGGATTGCTGAGTTCGAGGCTTGCCTGGGCTACATAGTGAGCTAAGAGCCAGCCTGAACTACAAAGTAAGACCCTGTCTCAAAAAAAAAAAAAAAAAAAAGATGAAAAGCAAGGAGGGAAAAAATATACAATATGCATAGAACTTATTTCCTCACATGGAAGCTAGGCCTGTAAAGAAAAGTATCTTACACTTATTTGTATTCCTCACAGGACACTACCAAGGTACTTTTTAAAGATTAGAATGAAAAATTGGGAACAAACATAGGTTTTGGAGTTTTCAGTGGTTTAAATTTGGTTAATTTCATTTATTTTTCTTTCAAGTTAGACTTTCTTCATTATAAAGGAGAAAAATTATAGAAAGAAATAGTTTAATAAATGAGACGAAACCTAAGATTAAGGACATTTGTCACAGTGCAGCCACTTTATTCTCTTTCTTCCCTCTCTTCATTCTACAAATACTAAACTTCTACAAGTGTCATGTAGAAGGTCTGGAGGCACAGAAGTAAATAAAACACGCAAAAATCTTTTCCTCCTGGAGTTTACAGAAAGGAAAGCGTTTGGAATGTTGAATATGATTAGTATCTGGAGATACTAGGTGGGGGTGAGGTAATAGGACCTAATGGGTGGTCTAATGTTAGCGTTTTACATTACGTGTTCAGTGAAGACCTCTCTACAAAGTAACCTCTGAGTTAAGACCTCCTAAACCAGGTGAGTGAAGCCATGTGCCATGTAGAGGAAGAGTCCTAAGTGGAGGTCACCACCAGTGTTTCCTCCTAAAAGAGAGAGTGTGCTAGACTGTGAGAGAGGGTCATACCACTCTGAATATACTCAAATGCACACCACTGGTACACTCTGCATAGATTTTATGCCCTCTGAACCATATCTCAGTAAAACTCTTTAAGAACAAAATCGTCAGGGCTTCAACAGTATTTTCTTACCCAGTCCCTCTTCGGCTGGGGATCTCACCCAGGGCCTCACGCATGTCAAGCAGCACTTTATCACTGAGCCACATTCCCACACTCTTTAGAAATGTGGCTTCACAGTCGCAGTTAGGATAGAAAGTCACATGAAATATGACTGTTAGGCCTCACTTCTGTGAATTTATACCCTTATTAGCAGAGCCCACTAAAACTTGCTCTTATAATGCTGTGGCTCATTTTGGCATCAGTACCTTCATAGTAACATCTACTTCTTTTTTTTTTTTTTGAGACAGTGTCTAGCTTTGTAATTCAGGCTGGCCCTCAGCTCACTATGTAGCCTAGGCAAGCCTCAAACTCAGCAGTCCTCCTGCCTCTGCCTCCCAAGCGTTGGGATTACAGGCGTGAGCCACCATGCCCGGCATTTGTGGTATATGGTACTGATTGCCAGTGGGAGTGAGTCACCACACCCGGTATTATTGTATGTGGTTACCGGGGCTAGAACCAGGAACCTTGTGTTTGCTGGGAAGGCACTGGAACCACTGCACTAAATCTCTGGCCCAGTACATCTACTTCTTGAACCTGTGGAACCCCTTTTTTTTTCTTTGTAAGAGTGGAGAGATTCTTCCTAGGAGTAGTGAGATTGCCTGGTGAAAAAAGACAGTTTAAAGAGAATGATGCAGTGTGTTAGGGAGGCTGATAGCACCGTGAGTTTCTGTCCTTCATGAGTTTGAAATGATTGTGAGTAGAGACTTCATAGACTGGAACCACTGAGCTAAATCTCTGGCCCAAGGCAGTAACTTTTTTTTTTTTTCCATGAAGTGAAATCATACTCTGATTGTGGCATTGAAAGAAAATGAAATCCAGGAAAAACATACCATGCCAAGCCTGTTGAAATCACGCTGCAAAGGAAGACCGCTAAACTTTTACCTGATGGTTTGGTCTGGTGTGTACACCTGACAGTCCCAACCATTCAGGACACAGAGGGGCCCGTCACTCCAGAGAACACTTCTGCAGATCCCGGAATGGTCACATCTTCCTCCCCCTGGGCAACCACTGGTCTGTTCTCCATTTCTTCCTTCAAGGACTGGGTTAATAGGATTGTCAAGTCAGATTACTATCTTAACCATCATGTCAAATGAGATAAAATGGGAGAAATAGCAATAAGGTGACACATAAAATAAGGTGTTCTCATGCGAAATATTTAGTAAGGAGGTGAATCTTAGTTGTACTTTTCTACAGAGTCAAGTCTACGCAGTCTTTGATGACTCCTTCCCCACCAACTCAGGCTTTTTGCCCTTTTTTTTTTTTTTTTTTGAGACAGGGTCTTGCTTTGTAGTTCACGCTGGCCCTGAGCTCACTATGTAGCCCAGGCAAGCCTGAACTCAGCAATCCTCCTGTCTCTACCTCCCGAGTACTGGGATTACAGGCATGAGCCACCATGCCCGGCGTCAATTTTTTTTTTTTGAGACAGGGTCTCACTTTGTAGTTCAGGCTGGCCCTGAGCTCACTATGTAGCCCAGGCAAGCCTGAACTCAGCAGTCCTCCTGTCTCTGCCTCCCGAGTGCTGGGATTACAGGCGTGAGCCACCATGCCCGGCACTGTGCTATGTGGTATTGATTGCTGTTGGGCGTGAGTCACCATGGCCAGCATTGTATGTGGTTACCAGGATTGAACTCAGGACTTCAAGTTTGTGAGGCAGGTGCCGGAACCTATGAACTAAATCTCCAGCCTTTTTGCCTTATTTTTAAAAGACTGTTCCACATGGTCTTCAGTTCTGGCAATCCTTTTGTCATTTAATGTCTTATAATGATGTCTTCCTTGTGAGTAGACAGTGCCTACCTTGAAGAATTGTTTTGATATTTAAATATTATAAACATACAAGCACACATATGATGTATGTATAAATAGAAAATGGCCTATAGTAGGCATTTGATCAGTATTTTAAAAATGTTTTATTAGGTGCCGGGCGTGGTGGCTCACACCTGTAATCCCAGCACTCGGGAGGCAGAGGCAGGAGGATTGCTGAGTTCGAGGCTTGCCTGGGCTACATAGTGAGCTCAGAGCTAGCCTGAACTACAAAGCAAGACCCTGTCTCAAAAAAAAAAAAAAAAAAAAGTTTTATTAAATAAAAGTGTATGGGCCAGAGATTTAGTTCAGTGGTTCCAGTACCTGCCTACCAAGCACAGGTACCTGGTTTGGTCCCTGGTAACCACATACAACAATACTGGGTGTGGTGGCTCACACCTATAATTCCAGTATTTGGGAAGCAGAGGCAGGAGGGTTGCTGTGAGTTTGAGGCTTGCCTGGGCTACATAGTGAGCTCAGTGCCAGCCTAAACAACAAAGCAAGACCCTGTTTTTAAAAAAGTATACAATAACTTCCAGAATGGCTTGGTAATGGAATATTGGGTCTACTTACTCCATGAGAGGAAATTCTCGAAGTATCTTCTACTTTAATAATTTTTAATAATTTCCCTTGGAAATGTATCACTGATTTCTCTGTTTTGGGTAGTATGCTAAGTATATTTCATTTTAGTGATTCAGGGCTTATTTTACATTATGGTCATTTTCATAAAATGTGATTTTTGCAATTGATGGCTAAGATATGTGGGTTGAATTTTTGCCAACTCCAGGGCTTCCTTTTGAATGTATAAATAGGTTTGTATTGTAAATTTGATTTTCGTTTTGACTTTTACCTTTTTATTAAAGTACAAAATGTTTTGCTAACATCTTAAGCAGTAGGATATAATTGTGTTTCTATGAATTTAATTACTTAATCAAATGCAGAAGCAGATTTAGAATTTCTTGTTCTTGCCTACAAATTATCATGTACACTGTCTTGATCAGTGTTCTTTCTCATTATTATGTTCAAAATATTTGTAGAATTGGCAAGTAATAGAACTGCAAAGAACCTTTGAGGTCATCTAGTCTGTTGAGTCAAAACCATCCAACCCAGTGTCTTCCTTTTATAATGAAAATTTCTGATACTCTTTTAAGTGTCTAGAAAGGAAATATTTATTTATTTATTATTTATTTATTTATTTATTTATTTATTTATTTTTGGTGGTACCGGGGATCGAACTCATCCTTATGCTTCCAAGGTAGGTGCGGTACCACTTGAGCTAAATCCCCGGCCCCTTCTAAATATTTAGTAAAATTGTTTAATCCCACAGTTAAAGTGAATCTGTATAATTTTCTAATGGTAATATGCAGGAGGAATACAAGGAATAATTTAAAATACAAGATGTGATTATCCTTAGAAAATAAGAAAGACAAAGCTCCAACAGATTCCCCGAATGCCCCTGGGGTTCATGTTGTCCCAGTGAGAAGCACTCATGTAGAGCGGTTTTCTGACTTTCCGGGTCCAGGACGGTGGGGTGCAGGGGGAGGAGGGCGTGGGACAGGACTTGGTGTTCTGTTCTCAGCATCGCTCCGCGGTAGTCACTGGCACAGCGTCAATCCTAGAGTATCACTCAGAGTAGTCAGTAGGTACAAGACTTTGCATCGTGGCTTTTCTAAAACTTTATATGAAAAACATATTTGCATGTAAATGGGGCTCTTACCTGTGTATTTTTGTTGCTTGCTGCAGAGGGTCCCATAGCGGATTCACCTCATTCCCGCTGACTATGTTGGCTGAGAGAACCCTGATTCTTCCCGGTACAGAGCAGCTGTTAAGCTAGTAGAGGTTGGAGGTACAGTGTAGGTACAGTGTAGGTGGTGGATGTGTGGACAGATCACCATGATTCTGGAAGACGTCCTATGGTTTCAGACTTAGCGTAGGGCCTCTGTTTTCTGGCTTTATGACTTCTGGCAAAAATCCATTTCTTCAGCTGTTGAATTTCTACTTTTTCTTTCTCATAGGTTACTACACTGGTCAAAAGAGAGGGATTTGTACACTGTACGTGATGGGTGATTTGCAAGTGAAGGAGATGAGTGTTTTAAAAGCTTTGCATCTCCTCTCTCCAGGGTGCAGAGTGACTGCTCCACAGTTGGCATATTATATTATTATTGTACAGTCTTGCTTCAGCTTCTTGGACTAAGGAAGACCCGCCCCTCAGGGAGTGGATGTGGTGCATACTGTCCTCTCTCCCTGTCGCTGTCGCCTCATGCTCCATTAATCACATACACAGAAACCCAAATCAGAAACAAAACGTTCCATTTCAGTTCCGGTTTGACATTTGCATGGTCAAAGGAAGCCTTGCCCGGCCTCCCCAGAGAGCGCGCCCCACCTTTTGTACCTGCTGTAGCTTTGACTGCAGCATCACTGTTCTTCGAGCATCTGATCCCCCATCAGGTGGTAAGTGTCATGAAAATGTTGCAATCTACTTTCTGAGCTTGTGCCTGAAGGTGAGAATATTACTTCTGAAACCCAGGAAGGGGAGCCCGAGGGAGAAATACTGTGCTTCTTCCAGCTCCTCACTAGCTGGCGTCCCAGGGTTGGCGGTATTAGGAACTACGCCTCCCCCAGCCCATCCCCACCCAGTCCAGGTTCCCTGACATCCCACTCAGTTACTTAGTTTCTGGAGAACGCTGCTACTTGTAACTTCTAGAATGTTGCAGTGTGTGGGAGTTTGTAGTGTTTATATATATATGTCATTGATTTATTTTTAGCTTTAATTTTTTTACTTTAACCTACACATTGAATGCCTTTTCATCGAGATTCTGGATAATCCAAGGGAATGACTTTTTAGATAAAAGTGATTTTATTTATTTAAATGATATACTTTTATGAAGCTAATATTTTTGTAGGGTTTGTTAAATATTTGAAAGACATTTTATTCTTTTGTACTTTTTTTTTTTTTGAGAGCTCACTATGTAGGTAGCCCAGGCAAGCCTGAACTCAGCAATCCTCCTGCCTCTGCCTCCCA
Organism: Thryonomys swinderianus; assembly: GCA_004025085.1. Lineage (NCBI taxonomy): Eukaryota > Metazoa > Chordata > Mammalia > Rodentia > Thryonomyidae > Thryonomys > Thryonomys swinderianus. The sequence goes on along the minus strand of PVIC010000563.1, from coordinate 66,618 downwards.
AGTGTTGGGATGACAGGCGTGAGCCACCACCCGCACTGTGGTGTGTGGTATTGATTGCTGGTGGGCATGAGTCACCACGCCCAGCATTGTATGTGGTTACCGGGGTCGAACTCAGGACCTTGCGCTTGCGAGGCAGGCGCTGGAACCACTGAGCTAACCCTCTGGCCCTTGATATGATTTTTTGAGGCAAGGTCTCACTGTGTAGCTCAGGCCTGCACCACCACACCTGGCCTGATGTTGTGTTCGTTAAACTTCCTTTACATTGGTCAGTTGAGTTAGCGTTTGCTTTGTTGGTGTTGGGCTTGTTCTGCTTCCTCTTCTGTGTTGTCACCGTTCTCCAGCCCCATTTCGTATGCTGACAACAGAGTGCTCATCTCAGGAGATACGGACAGTTCAGATTCTATTTTGGAGCCTGTAGGTGCTCCCGGCTGCCCATATCCACAGCCTGGAATTTCTGCTGCACAAAAAAATAAAGTCTGTCCTTTGTTGGAAGGAGCACAGGCCCTGGAATTGAGTCCTTGTGGGTTTAAATCCTGCCTCTGCGACTTGCCAGTTGCATGCTCTGGACTCGTTTTGACTATTTCTGAGTCTGTTTTTCAGTTTTAGTGTATGTTCTGCTGAACCTGAGCACTAAGCCTAGTTTCTCAACTGTAAAATGAGTGCATGTATGTATGTATGCTTGCATGTATTTTAACCTGGAAGTGTGTGAAGATTAGAATATTAGATGTAAATTACTTTCTGTGGTCTTTCCTATGTCTTTTAATGAAAAAAGGTGGTTTTTTTTTTTGTTTTTGAGACAGGGTCTCGCTTTGTAGTTCAGGCTGGCCCTGAGCTCACTATGTAGTCCAGGCAAGCCTCGAACTCAGCAATCCTCCTGTCTCTGCCTCCCAAGTGCTGGGATTACAGGTGTGAGCCACCATGCCCGGCACTGTGGTATGTGGTATTGATTGCTGGTGGGCGTGAGTCTCCACGCCCAGCATTGTATGTGGTTACCGGGGATCGAACTCAGGACCTTGCGCTTGCGAGGCAGGCGCCAGAACCACTGAGCTAAATCTCCGGCCCACTATGGGTTTTTAAGTAGAAGAATTTTCAGAGATGTTGCCCATTCTGTTTGAAAGGTTCATTTGTGCAGCTGTGAGACCTATCCCCTTTTATCTTCAGAGTGCACAGTTAACATTTCTAGGTTCCATACATACTTTTTCTGTTTTTGGAGACAAGGTCTCCATATGGAGTTCAAAATGGCCTTGAACTCATTATGTAGCCCACATTGGCCTTGAATTGGCAGTAATCCTCCTGCCCTTCCAAGTGCTGAGTTTACAGGTGTGTACCACCACACCTGGCTCATAAGTTGTTTGTTTTTTTTTTTTGCTTAGTACATGCTTAAAGTACATAATACATTCATCGTGGGTAAGTTGCGACATACACGCCACACATCTCAATTCTTTTTATACCTCCTCCCACCTTGTCTTGGTCTGCTTCCCATTTACAAAAGGAGCTAACTTTGTTTCCTATTATCTTTTATTTTGATAAATATCAGTTATCTTTAAGGCTTCATGAGCTTTTTTATCAAATGAACTGTTCTTTTTAGTTTCATATTTATTTCTCCATTTATATTTTTATTTGTCAATGGTAAGAATATGCTACACGAAACACTTTAAAATTCATGGAGAGAGTTCTAGGGTCAATCTCCATCTGTTATTTATTTTAATTTTTGCTAGTCTAGGGAAAAAAGGAGTCACAGAATTGATGTTTTAATAGTAAAGCAGATGTTCCAGATATTAACCCTGCTATTATTTGTACAAACTATACTTTATAAACTGAAACCCAACTACTGTCTTTCAGAATAAGCCAGAAAAGTGTTTTGTAACATTTGCAGAGAATTCCATGGTTAGTGAAATTCAATCTGAAATGTTTTAAAGAAAAAATTCATTCTATTTGCACTCATTAAAAAGGAGGTAGTAAAGGTGAAGTATTTATCATGAACTTTTAAGTAATAAGAAATCTCAAGAAAAAGAAATTTCAACTGTTTAAACAATCTAATAGAAATAAATATGAACAATATAACATGATCTATTATATATATTGTTTGTACCTTTTTAGTGTTTTGTGGTTTTGACTTTGCAACTCAGTTATCTTCTAGAGCAGGGACTATATATGATTTATGTTTCTAGCTTCACGCCTTGACACTTGACAGACTTGTTTTATAAGTGAGAATTACACAGCATAGCGCTCACTGTGAGAGTCAAAAAAACTCCAGGATTTGTCTCCAACATCAGCCCATTTTAGGCTGTTGTTGTTTTTCTAAGGAAAACTTGTTTTCTTTTTTGATTCTTTTTGATTATAACCCCTACAGTGAAAGCTAGGATACTTCTCTGCAGTAAATAGGTATACATGACTTAGCACACAATTTAGGGGATCACATGCTCGAGCCTATCTGTGGGTAAACCTTGCCATGCCGTGTGAAGAGTAGATTTTAAGAGAAAAACTGATGTAACTGTTTTTGACATTTTGCTTGTATGTATCTAAGAAAAAATATTATGAACCTATAGTTGCCTGTGATTTACTTGACATGTTGGTGTTCATTTTACAATCTTAACTTTCATTAAAGGTAGTAACATAACTGTGAATCTTAGAAATTATGTGGTCAATTAAGTATTGAAGAATTGTAGCAGAAAGAACTAGAGTTAATGAAAGAAAGCCTCTTATTCCTCATCTAGTCTTGTGAGTTATTAACTCCCTGGAACAGAGGCCTTTTATACCTGCTAGTGAATGAATGACTAGTACCTGAATATCAGCTCTGACTTAAGACAAACATTGAACTAGGGTCTTAATATTGTATAATTTAAAATTTTTACTTATAAGTGTTATCTCTACCCTCCCACACGTGTGTGTGTGTGTGTGTGTGTGATTGGCTTTATCTAGCCTGTTACTCAAGAAACCCTGGCTTCTGATTTCCCCTTTTGCAATAAATACTGCTGAGGATTTTGTTGTCATGTGAAAATAATACTTTTGCACAGAGTTCGGAAAATAAAGTGAAGGTGAAAAAGAAAAATTAACCATAGTCACTACCCAGGAACAGCCATTGGTATCCTTTTAATCAATTTCTGACTTTTTTTTTTTTTTTTTTTTTTGTCTTCAGTGACTTCCTATTATCTGGTTTTTGTTTCCCCTTTGTTCTCTGGCTTTATTTGCTTTTTTTTTTTTTTTTAAGTTCTTAGCTTCTCAAGTTGTAGTTACCCTTCTAATTTGTCTTTTTCTTTATCATTCATGACCTCAGGGTGGAATTGGTTAATTTGTCCTTTTTCCTCCCTTCCCCTCCCCTCTTTTTTGGAGACAGGGTCTCCACATACACTTCAAAATGGCCTTGAACTCATATAGCCCACACTGGCTATATAATTGATTAATTGACTGCTCCTCCTCTCCCCTCCCCTCGCTGCCCCCCCCCCCAGGCTTGCTGCTGTAGTTCTTGCCTATTGTTTGAAACGATTTGGGGCAACAAAACCAGTGGCTGTGCTGAGATTTTGGGAGAGCCTCCCGGAGCTGCACAGTCATGCGGTGCAGCCTGTGAAGAGGAATGTCGCAGGGTTGGCGCTTCCTTTGCCTTTCGTCTTCGCTTTGCTGAGGCTGCCTTCATCCAGGCCCAGGCTTGGGATTGTTCCCCGGTGGCGAAGCCTTCGTGACAGGAGCTCTGGGCCCCGCGCTGCTGCCTGGCTCTGTCCCTGTGAGCTCGCGTCAGGCCCCTCAGCTTTTTCCCTCTTCGTCTTCCTCATTGGCGTGCTGAGAGGATTGTCTGAAATTGGAGGATGTTGAAAGCTCTGTGACTATAATTCTAACTGTAGAATTCTTAGATTTTAAAAACTATCATAGTTCTTGATTTTTCCTACATGTGGAATTTAAAATGTGCTTTCATGTTTCCCTCTCCCCCTTCTTTTTAAAAAATGTAAAAAATTTTTTTAATTTTGTGGTACCATGGATCAACCTGAGGACCTTGCGTTGGCAAGCAGGCTAATTCTCCAGCCCACCCTGTCTCCCTCCTCAGAATTTGTCATCTCCTATGCACACGCGGTATCCCCTAGGAGTTCACAGTCCCTATTACTATTCTTGGCCTGAAAATCATTCCTATTTGAATAGTAAAAGTGTTATTGAAGTTTTTAAGGACCGTGCACTGGTGCCAGTGGTGCTTATTTTTTGTTTAAATAACATGATTGAAATAATTTGGTAAACTTAAGATTATTTTATCTTTTTTACTTTTTTTTTGAGACAGGGTCTCACTTTGTAGTTCAGGTTGGCCCTGAGCTCACTATGTAGCCCAGGCAAGCTTCGAACTCAGCAATCCTCTTGCCTCTGCCTCCCGAGTGCTGAGATTACAGGTGTGAGCCACCATGCCTGGGTCCTTTTTCCTTTTTATGAGTATGTTTTTGACAAAAAGGGATATAGGCAGAAATGTCTATTCTGTGTTTTCATAACTTTTTAAACAATTGTTTTCTGCTAGAACTTTATCCTTAAATGACTCTTGAAATATATATTCAAGAGTTCATGTTTTGTGTATACATGTACTTTATTTCAGTAAACTTCTTACTTGCTTTGACAACCTTTGTTTCCATCAGTCACTTAGTTTTTTTAACTATGCATTTGAGTGGCCAGCTCTGTGTCTCATGAAGGGAAAAGAAAACATGAGCTTAAACTTTAAGGCAATAGAGGTAAATCCTGTGGAGTCTATTGAATGATGGTTTTCGGTGACCTTTGTTAGGCCCAGCATTCTCTGTAATTTAGCAAGTGGACCTTTTGTCACTCCTGTCTCAATTGATGTTTTCAGTGATTTTAATTTGTCTGTAAAAGTTTACTTTGAGCTCGAAGCATGGCAAACAACCATTTGGCCTAGAGGTAAGAGGTGCCTCCACCTTCACATTTATCATTTTTGCCTTGATCATGCGCTCAGGGGAATGTAGGAGTTGCTAGAAAGTGACTTTGGCTGTGCTTCAGTTGTTCTCTCTCTGTGTCTCTCTCTCTCTAACTTTTGCTGTAAAAGTAACAAATGGAATGTGTTCTTTTCAAAGCATCATGGAAAGGTTCAGTTCTCTTTGGCCACAGGCATGCAAGTGTGTAGCCAGTCCACAGAGGTAACCACATACATTGTTCACGACTGTTTATGGACAGATTTTCTTTCCTTTGTTTTGCTTTGAGAGGCTGGCTCCTACTGTGTGGACTAAGCTGGCCCTGGGTTTCTGCCTCAGTTTCTGTGTAGCTGGAGCCACAGCGTAGGCCATTGTGCCCACTTAATGTTCAATGACATTAACCACTTAAGATCAGATTGGAAGATCAGGAGATCTTCCCCACCAGCAGACATGTATGTGACTCATTTTTCTATTTAGAGTCCAGAATAAACTCTCATGCTATCCTTTCAGCTTCTTCTGCTGCCTTATGAATGTTTACTTGACACAGCAAAGTATCTTAAGTTCTTTTTGACTTTTGTCTTTCACTTGGTGCTTCCCATAATATAGAGGTGTGAAGTGGTTTTCAGAATTTTTTTTTCTTTCTTTTTTTTTTTTTTTGGTACCTTGAGCTTGCAAGATGGGCTCCAGAATCACTGAGCTAAATCCCTGGCCTGACTCAGTTTTTTAAATTAATGGAATAAAAACAGAAGAATAAAATCATTGATATAACGTTCTATTTATTTAAAGTAGAAAAAAGACATGATTATGCTGTTGACAAGAAAAATTATAAAAGAAGAAAGTGATAGTAACCATAATCTTTGTAGGATTGAATGCTAAATTTAGTGATGAGGCTTTTATCTTTTGAGACTCAAAAGGAAAACAAACACACTTCCTATTGAGGGAGGAGTAAAGAAACATCCTCACCTCACGAGCAAGACAGTTGTGCTATGTTACACATTCTGACAAGTTCATGCAGACCCTGGAGGGGTGCAGAAAGGCTTGCATCAGACGGGGGCTGTTCGGATCAGTGTGCACGAGTGGATTTAAGAGAAAGTAATCAGCTCATAAATACTTACGTTTGTGAAAAAAACTAAATGTGATCATGTCCGGGAGTGGAGCTAACACAGAGAGTAGTGCTGAAAGAGCATCTGTCTATAGCTACAATATTTAAATAATGAACAGTTAAATGCCTTTAGATTTTAAAATAATCTCAGTAATCAGGGTGTAATTGTGCAGTAAAAATACTTACACGTTTTTATTTTCATTGCCAAGTGATCATTTTGCAGCTTTGACTACTATGCATATATTTATATATTAGCAGTATAGTTAATATTAGTGTTCACATTTTCATTTTATGTTCTCAATTTTATATTTTGAATCAAAACCAATACATTGCTTATTTATTTTGGAGTAGTTTTAGAAAACTTATGAATTCCAATATATGTATCTCGAGAGACTCTCAAAACATGGGATTTTTTTGTCAAATAAGAACATTGTGATGTGTATCTATCTACTTTATTTACCTGATCTGGCTCCATGTGACTTCTGCCTCTTCATCAAAACAAAATGACTATGGAAGGTAAACATTTTGAATCAGTGCAGAATATCAAGGCATCCAGGACAGTACAGCTAAGGCACTCACAAAAGAGGACTTTCCTGACTGTCTCAGAGAGCGGCTAGGGCTGGGTATGGTAGCATATGCCTGTAGCTTTAGAACTGGGGAGGCTGAGGCCAACTGAAGCCACATGGTGAGTTCAAGGCCAGCCCAAACTACAGAGCAAGACCCTGTCTCAGAAAAACAAACAGAAGAAAGTGGCTAGAATACTTGAACAGATGTATTAAAAGCTAGGAATGTTTTGAGGGGCACTAAAAGCAATGTATCTTTTGCTATAATTTTAGAAATTTAAGCAACCATCCATTCATTGTCTTTTTGGGCCATACCTTTGTGAGATACACATACACACACAAATCCACAGAAAGTTTTTTTTTTTTTTTTGAGACAGGGTCTCGCTTTGTAGTTCAGGCTGGCCCTGAGTTCGCTATGTAGCCCAGGCAAGCCTTGAACTCAGCAATCCTCCTGCCTCTGCCTCCTGAGTGCTGGGATTACAGGCATGAGCCACCACGCCCGGCAAAGTTTGGGTTTTTTAAGACTGAGAAATATACTCTGGTACTGTCACATTAGCTGAAGATTCCCATAGTGGAGTGACTGGGTGGTCGTCTGACTCGAGTTCCTGGAGCGTGGACCAGATCCTGTTTGGGGGAGGGTCATGGGCACCTCTGTGCCTAAGTGACCCCAGGACTCCGAGCTCACCACAGCCAGCACACCTGGCCATGCTGTGCAGCTGGGGTTCTCCAGTGGGAGCGCGTCCTGTAGAAGACCAGTGTGACCAGCGTGGTGAAATGCGTGCCATAACTGATCAGAAACTTGTGGATAGAAGGGAGAGCAGGAATTACAGTAGTGCATGGCCAGCAAGGCAGAACAGGTTTAATTTCTGACAGGCTCACCTAGGTACTCTGCTCTTGGCTCCAGAAGATAGTGTGTCCAGCAGTAAGAATTTTGGGAACACAGGTTTCAGGAGTCTCAAGTTCCTCTCCCTGGGTTTGGACTGAAAGCCTTCCTGACTTTTCCAAGACCTCCCTCCTGTGGGTGCCCTGCAGGGGCATCTTTGAGATTCTTTTGCTCTCTCATCTATGTTGAAAGTCTTGTGTTTTATATTTTCTATCTCTCCTGCTTTGATTTACTACTTTTTTTTTGTGGTACCGGGGATGGAACTCATGACCTTGTGCTTGCCAAGCAAGTGCAATGCCACTGAACTAAATCCCCAGCCCATACTACTTTGTTTTACTGGAACCCATTTTTCCAGCAGCTTCTTGGGAAAAAGTTTGTATGGGAAGTAACATAGACACTTTGCATACAGGACAATGTTTTATACCCATCCTAGCACTTGATTGGTAAGTGACTTAGTGGAAATACTTTTCTCCCAAAGTTTGTGGCCATTTTGTGGTCTTCATCTTGCCTCTGATTTTGCTTCTGAGAGACCAAAGCCAATTTTACTTTTGATCCTTTGTATGTGACCTTTTTCCCCCTAGAAGTTCTATCCATGTTCTTTGTCTTCGCTGTTCTGAAAGTTCCAGTAGGAGGCCTTGGTGGGCGCCTGTTTTCATCCTTTGTCTGGCTTTCATTGAGCTCTTCTAATGGGAAATGCCTTTTCTTCTGGTCCTGGGGTATTTTCTTGGATTATGTGTTGGTGATTTCTTCCCCTCAGGTTTCTCATTACTCACTCTTAAGAGCTTGTATTTTGCTATATAGGAGCTTCTGTCTTGACCTCTCATATTCTTTCTACTTTCTCCTTGACTTCTTAGAGTATTTCTCAGTTCTATTTTCCAACTCTCTCTAGATTTTTAGTTTGGGTAAATTTATTGTTTTAAATTTCCAATAGCTGTTGTAGTCTCTGACTGTTTCCTGTGTTTGTCTGATTTTATTTTCTCATAAGAACATGCTATTCTTATTTCCTGGATGTGGTACTCTTCTTGTCTTCCCAAGATATAGAAAAGATAATTTTCTTAGAATTTTTCTCCCCGGGCAGTTTGTTTCCTTCAGTGTTTTCCTACTCGCTTTAGTCTGCGCTCTCACACTGCCGTGGCTTCTGGGACACCTTCTCTGTGCTCATAGTAAAAAGCGTGCCCATTAGAAGCCTGTGTGGAGGGAGGTGTCTGACCAGCGGGGCGACTTGGGTGGGTGGTTTGTTAGGGAACCCTCTGTGTGTCTTCTCACGGCCTATTCAGTACCAGAGAAGTGGTTCTGTTCTTCCCTTTAGAGCTGATCTGTTCACTATGTTAGCCCTGAGCCATGTGTGGCTATTTAAGTTTAAATAAATTAAATCAGAGCTTCAGTTCCTTATTAGCACTAGCCACATTGGGAGTGCTCAGCAGCTACATGCCACTGCTGGCTACTGCGTTGGCTCTCACGGCTGCTGAATAATGTCCTCATTGCAGGAAGTTCCGGGAGAATGGCCTTGGCCTAGGACCAGCAGTCTTCTTGCCAAGGGGATGTATTCTGAAGCCTCAGCCTTCGGGATTCATGTACGCTCACTGAACTGTCCTGTTCTTAGAGCAGATGACCATGGCCCACAAGTGTTCCTGCCCTAATCTGCAAGCCCTGTCCTGACTTCATCAGAGACTGGACTGTGGGTTGGTGGGGGTGGGAGGCTGGGTAAGGAATGGCTGTTAACCCAGAGACTTCATCTCTGCAAGCTTTCCCTTACCCTGTCTGTGCCCAGGAGCCCTGACGCCATCAGTGCCTCATCCTGCACTTTTTTATTTTATTGACCTTTTCAGTCTGCCAAGGTAACACCTGGCTTTCTGCTTTTCCAGCTTTTACATCGTTGTCTCTTTGGGGGGTGTGGGGGGGTGTTCTTTATATTTGTAGGTATGGGGTATTAAAAAGTCTTTTCGTTATAGTATTAGTAGTTTTAATCTTTTCTGTTATTGCTTCCTTTGAAACAGGATCTCGCTTTGTAGCCTAGGCTGATCTTGAACTCTGAATTCTCTGGCTTTGGCCTCCCGAGGACTGGATTTACAGGCATGGACCATCGTACCCAGCTAGTTATTTGATCTATATGTAGAACCTCTGAAGACTTTTTTAATAGTTGAAATTCTTTTATGACATACCCATTTTTATGAAAATTAACAAATACATATAAGCAAAACTATATAAAAATCAATGCAGGTACACTACTTTATAATGTACTTAAAAATGGTGGTCTTATTCTAATGTTTTGTAACTACCTCAATTTGGCTAACTTTGTATTGTTCTTGTAGGTGTCTTCTCTCTGTCCTCCAGATCTCCTTTCTGTTGTCCGTCCCAGGTGTCCGATCTGGAGGACGGCACTGATCTCTGATTTCCACTTGGCTTTGGGCAAGAGGAGTCACTTAAGGCAGATAAGGGAATGGAAGTAGCTTGATGAGAGGATATCTATTTCTAGGCAGCCTCTTTGTGGAGCAATTTTGAGTTTACTGCGCCTCCTTATTGAGATCAGACGTTTTGTCTTTGACTAGAAATAAATATATTTGCATAAAACTACATATATACATTTTTTTAGAATTTGGCTTATAGAAATAAGGTCATTCTATCCATAATGTTTGTTTTATCACAGATATCTTTCCATATCCGACAGTGTAGTTAGCTTATTCTCTTGAGTAGCTGCTTAGTATACCATAATATAAATGGTCTCCAGCCCTTATTGGGAGGCTTTATCTCTTGTCCAGTATTATAAATTGTACTTCATGAACAGCCTTGATTCCTTATCTTTGTTCATTTCTGTATTTCTGCATGATAGAGATCTTGAAATATAGTTGTTAATAAAATACGCACTTTTCCATTTTAATAAGTTCTTTTTGTGTGTGTGTGTGTGTGGTCTTTTGTGGTATTGGGGATTGAACTTATTTCTTCGGGCAGTAACCCCTAGCACTGTTTTTGTCTTCAGTTAGGGTCTTTTAAGTTGCCTACGGTGGGCTTGAACTTGCGATCCTCCTGCTTCAACCTCCCAGAGTGCTGTGATTACAGGCACACGCCCTCACTTCCAGCTCACAAATACTTTCTTACAATTTTCCTAAAAGGGTGGTTCTAAAGTATAATCTTACTAACAGAACAGAGAAGTACTTTTGTATCTGTAGTCTTACTAGTGTTGAGTATTACAAATATTTTTCTTTTTCTAATGAGAGAGGGAAAGTGGTGTTTCATTTTAATTTTTATTTCAGTCATCACTTAGTGAACCTGACTTACAAAGAATTATGGGGACTTTCTTTGGAAAAATCTGTGAAAATAGGTGTATTAAGTACATAAGAATCTCCTTATATTAATGTATTTAAGTATATGAGTTGTTTTTCATTTCTCTACTTTGTTGAAAGACATAGGGAGTTTCTGGAGTTTAATATTTAGTAGAGCAGAATGCAAGGAATGGAACTTCAGCATAAAGAGATTCTCTAGTTTTGTAGCTACTTCATTGACCCCTCATCTTATGAATAAAGGAGTTTGCAATTACTTAAAAATATTCTTACATATTTTCTTACTCTTCATGTACTGTTTGCCTTTAAATCTTTTTTACGTCCCTAGTTCTGCACTTTCTCCACGTTATTTTCTGGCTGTGCCTTGGCTGCAGGTCCTTTGTCTCACCTATTTCAGTATAAACAGGATTGGGGACTTGTAATTAAGAGAAATGAATCTCTCAGTTCTTCACCTGTAAACACCACTGATGTAATCAGTAGCTTATGTTTGTGGCCTCTGTTTGGATTAGATGAGAATGTAAAGTGCCTGTTGCAGGCATACTTGGCACTATCAGAAGGTAAGTTCCTCTGGGAAGCGCACATTTGTGAACCCGCTAGAGCCTGTCACTTCCCCCAGGAAGTTTGTACAAAGTTAAGTACAATCAGGAGCAGCTGGGAATTAGGATGCTGGACACTTACTAATTACTGAAATAAGACCGGCCTTGCTTCAGCAAAATTACAGGTTACTTCCATGTCATGGACCTTTGGGGTATTCATATATTGTTGGATTTGGTGAGGTTAAACACGTACTACCAGGAGTCCTCTGTAAAGTGCCTGGCAGATGTCAGGTGCTCAAAGAGTTACAGGTCTTGAGAATTTCTGTGTTCGGAGAAGCTTTAGAGAGATTTCCCCAGCCTATCCACTTTACAGCTTTGCAGTCAAGTTAGGGAATGCGGTCACGAGCGCCTCACTGTTGAGTGCTTTAGCTGCTGTTGAGGTCTGTCTGTCCTGACTCGCAGACTTCCGAGGCCAGCATCTTTGATTCCTGGGAGTTTTGACAGTAAGTCACATGCGCAGTCTGTTTTAAAGTCCACAGGAGGCCCTTAACAAGACTGGTCTGTACATCGACCCCATCCATCTCACTTCTATTTTTACGCTAAAATGTGAGTCTTGTACTTCCTTTTTTTCCCAGCCCTAGCTGGTGACAGACTGGCAGTGGTTTTCAAGGCCCTACTGACCTGGTAGATGCAGGTTTCTCCCTTGTAGTTTCTTGCAGCCCGCTGGTTCCTGCCCTGTCCTCTGAACCTCGGTAACATATAATGAGTGCTTCCCTAACTAGGCCCTGATGTTTCAAATTTCTGTGATTCTGTGTATTTTGTTTTACTGCCTAAAGTATTTTTTCTGACCCTACCGAGCACTTGTCCTGTCAAAAGCCAGGGCCTGGGCCCCGGAGGATTAGCTCAGTGGTTCCGGCACCTGCCTCGCAAGCGTAAGGTCCTGAGTTCGATCCCCGGTAACCACATATAATGCTGGGCGTGGAGACACGCCCACCAATAATCAACACCGCATACCACAATGCCGGGACATGGTGGCTCACGCCTGTCATCCCAGCACTCGGGAGGCAGGGACAGGAGGATTGCTGAGTTCACGGCGGCTTGTCTGGGCTCCATAGTGAGCTCAGGGCCAGCCTGAAGTACAAAGTGAGACCCTGTCTCAAAAGCAAAAAGAAAAAGCCAGGGCCTTCCTCAGGCCTCTTAGTGTGGCACAACTTCCCCACCCTCACACCATTTGCACAGCTCACGTGGCCCTGGCACGTGTGTATCCTCGCACAGTGCCTTTGCCTGTGCATTTAACTTCCTGTGAGAGTAGTGCTACTTGTTAACACTTGGCTTGTGGGTAAAATAACGAGAGTCTGTGACATAAAGTCTGTTTCCTCCTTAAGCAAGAACGTGTGTGTCCCTAACGGATTTCATCCGCCCCGCTCAGGGACATGCTCCCGCATCGCCATACCCCAGGAATAACGTGTGCAGCTGAGTCAGAAGCCGAGCTGGGCCCTGTCTCCACGATCCCGGCGCCTTCCACAAGCTCCGCTTCTGAACTTGGAGGCAGTTTCTGTGCCCCGTGCTCCGTGCCCCATCTCTCTGTGTTGTTCATGGTGGCCTCAGTCCTCCTGCCTGGGTGCTGGGATGACAGGTGCGCCACTGTGCCTAGCATTTGGAGGAGATGTTTTAGGTCTAAACCATACATTCCTAAAATTTATAACATTCCTAACTTCTAAAATTCAGAATAACTTTTGAACAAGTGTTAAAATTTTGCTTTAGAATGGTAACATCTGTATATTATACTTTTTTTTTTCCCCCCCAGACAGGGTCTCGCTTTGTAGTTCAGGCTGGCCCTGAGCTCACTGTGTAGCCCAGGCAAGCCTCGAACTCAGCAATCCTCCTGTCTCTGCCTCCCGAGTGCTGGGATTACAGGTGTGAGCCACCACACCTGGCACTGTGGTGTTGTGGTTACCAGGGATCAAACCAGAGACCTTGCACTTGCTTGGCAGGCACCGAAACCACTGAGTTAAATCTCTGGCCCTATATTATATACTTCTAAAGTGTAAGTTACAAAATTATACATTCTTTAAGAAGAAGCAAGTATGGACTCTAACAACATGTGACCTGAATTCGGTCCCCCCTTTTGCTTTCCTCATTGTATAACCTTCTACAAATTACTTAACCTCTTGTTGCCTCAGTGTCCACATACAGAAATGGGGGCAGTGAAAATACCTCGGTCCTGGGATTGTTACCATTAAACAAGTCTCTGCTTGCAGATAAGTGCCTGGCATATTTTAAAAGCTGAATAAAGTTTAGTTTATTATACTTGAAATAATGTAGAAGTACAGAGTTTCCCTAGTCTGTACAGAATTTCCCTCATCTCCAGTTTTATCTCACATAGCATAAGTTGGGTTTTTTGTTTGTTTATTTTTGGCACTGGGCATTGGACCGGGGGCACTCTCCCACTGAGCCCTGTCCTTAGGACTGGTGGATTGTCAGGCTCCTGGTTGAGTTGCCAAGCTGCCTGGGCTGGCCTCAAACTTGGAATCCTCCTGTCTCAGCTTCCCAAATCACACAGTATAGGGGTTTTGTTTTGTTTTGGTTTGGTTTTTTTTGCAGTACAGGGGATTGAACTTGGGCCCTATTGCTTCCAAGATAGGCGCAGTACCACTTGAGCCAAATCCCAGCCCACACAGTATAGTTTTTAAACTTAATTTTTATCTACAAAAAGTAATGTTCACTACTTCAAATACATGGTCTTGGGAGTATAGATAAGAAGAGATGTGATAGCATGCCTGGAGCCTTGGCTTCTGGCCCTCACACCAACACTTTGTGCATGTTTTCCAGCTGAGACCCAGAAACCAGCCCCCTCTGCCGTAAAGCCCCCTTGTCCAGCCAGACTCTCTCTGCACCCCTAACCTTGGCTAACTGCTGCTGTTTCCCTCACCTATTGCTTTGTGCAACCCAGAGTATTATATAAAATGATTCCCAGCTTTTTAAAAGAACTTTTTTCCCTTGAGCCTGGCTTCTTTCACTCAGAATGGTGCTAGTGCTGTGCGCAGTGGTGATGTTGCCTTGACCGCCCGTCAACTCTGTCCTGTGGATTCACTGCAGTCGCTGCCCACCCCCGACTGACAGTTGGGTTATTTCCAGTTTGGGGCAATTACGAATGCTGTTGCTGTGGATAATTATGTAGAGCACTTGTGTGAACCTCAGTTCTCATTTGTCCTGAATATCCAGCAGTGGAACGTCTGGGTTACCCGAGTAAACATTGGGGGCGACTGCAAAGGATTTTCCGGGGTTGCCACGGCAGCTCGTACCCCACCAGCAGCGTGTGCAGTGCAGGCGGCTTGTCACTGTCAGAGCCCAACATCGTCAATTGCGAATTCGTTTCAGTTTACCTGTTCCAAATCAACACCCGTCAGTCCCTTAGAATTTGAAAGAAGATCAGGTAAGGGGTATGGGTACATTAAAAGCAGAGCTGGGGAGGAACTCAAGAGAGGGGAACCATTGGTGAGGTCTGTAAGAGCTTGGGCAGTGTTGTTTGTCACGTTCACTGCTTTGTCCCCGAAGACTAGCACGTGTTTGGCACACGGTAGGGATCTCTGTGTTCATTGAATCCCCCCAAATGATCAAAAGGTTGGGAAAGAAATAGAATTACAATGAAAAATAATTCTAGGTTGGATTTGGTCTGAATCATCTCTGTATTTGAGACACATACCCTTTGTGTCTTTTCAGTCTTCATCCAAGTAACGTCTGTGGGTTAAGTTGTTGTGAGTCTCAGCCCTGTCGTGAGGGAGGGGGCGACACAGAGCGAGAAGCCCTAGGTGGGAAAGATCGGATGCTGTGTACTCTCCACCTCCATCAAAACTCCCCTGAGCCTCTGTTTCATCACTGTGCAATGGAAAGATCCCATGAGATGATAGATGAAAAAATCGGTATGTGAGAGAGAGGCTCAGGAGGGCCTTGGGTGGAAGCAGTGTGCCGCGAGCCCTTGAGGGCAGTGGGCCCGGCATCTGAACACAGCTCAGCTGATGGCCGATCGACAGGAAGGACAGTGGTGGAAAAGCTTCCAAATGGAGTGGGAGTCCCGCGAGATTTTTTTTTTTCCATTTTGAAGGGCAGGTGGAAAAGAAAGTCGGGGTGAGAAAATTGAATTTAAAAGTTTGTGTTGCCCTGTATTTTTTTTAAAAAAAGCTTGAAAAGTTACAGACAAAGAAGGTGCATTTATGGACAGAGCATCTGAGCCTCAGAGAAAGGAAGTGAAGGTGTGGGAGACCCAGCCTTGCAGCGTGCAGGGCAGGTGGAGGGTGTGACTCCGCTTCCCAGGGTTCTTTACTGCTTCTGTCCTGTGTCAACTGCTCTTCAACATGCAATCCTGAAGCTTGCGGAAAGCCGGTACTTAGTGGATTAACTACCTGTTCTGTTTGTACTTTGAAGGATTTTGTGTGCATACTGTCAAGTATTGACAAGAGTTTTAAGAATATACTTAGTACCCAGATAAATGTGATTCTGTGTTGGCAAGAGGTTGATGTGTTTTGTCGCATGACATTTTTAAAAAGCACCGTGACATTTGAAATTTTGTTTGTTCTCCATTGTGAATCTTTCAAAAGTTGAGGAGGCTTGATCCCTGAAATAACTTTTTTAATACATAAAGTTTAAACCATTATTGTTTTCATAGTCCAGTGTTCCAGCAATTTTGTTATCCTGAAGCAGAATATAGGTTTGTTGTCTGGATTATAAAATCAGATTTTGACTTTAATTTTAAACTGTTTCCATGTATTTACCAATATCCAGATTATGTGATTACTGGAAATAGCTTAGCTGAGACAGTGACACATCTGAGTTCTACTTGTTCCTTCAGCTAATAAAGAGCTAGATTATGGCAGGTGGCCAAAGTTGTTATTTTAGAGTCTAATATAAAAAAATAAACATTTCTAGATTTAAGAAAAATTTACTTTTATTTTAGTGCATTCTGTTAAACTGCCACTGCCTATCAGTTCTTTGACCATTATTTCTACTTCTTGATAGAAAACAGCTATGTGATGTTTTAAGATTTTGTGTTTGATAACATCCTGCAAAAGAAAACACACTTTCATGATAAATACAAATAATGATTAAAAAAAAAAAAAAACGTTTTCTGAAACTAGACAACCCTCCTCCTGTCCCTGGGAGATGAGATGTCTACTCTGCTAAAAACATTGCTGTCTAACATACTGGAAACTTGTTAGGGCTATGGACATGTTAGAGGGATACCTTTATGACTATTAGGCTCTTGGACCTTTGTCAGAGCCTTTTCTGTAGCCCTGTTATTAAAGATTATTACAACTGGGTATGGTGGCACCTGCCTGTAATCCTAAGATTGGGGGAGGGCGCTGAGTCAGGAGAATTGCACAGAATTCAAGGCTAACCTGGGCTACAGTGAGTTCAAAGCCACCTTGAACTGTATAGTGAAACCGTCTCACAAAAACAAACAAAAAGGATTATTACTGTATGTACATCAGTATAATGTGGAATTTGAGCAGTTAAGTGTGTAACAACGTATCCTTTTTATTCTATCTTTCAGAATCATGGTGTCATGGAAAGGAATTTACTTTGTATTCATTCTCTTTTGTGGAAGCTTTTTTGGGAGCATTTTCATGCTGGGTCCCTTTTTACCTTTGATATTTATAAACCCGTCTTGGTATCGCTGGATCAACAACCGCCTTGTCGCCACCTGGCTCACGCTACCCGTGGTAAGTCGTGCATTAGAGGAGGTGGCTGTCGGCCTGCACTAGAGTACTTTAACGTATTGGTTTTATTAGTCAGTTTTGGGTTGCAGAAAAAACATGAGTTCATAGTACTATATAAGGAGCATGTTAGACTGCAAGGGGAAAAGATAAAAAATAGATTAAAATATTTCATATTCTTAGTATTGAAAATTAGGGACTTTTTTCCATAGTCATAGATTTTTTTTTTTTTTTTAACTTTTAGTCATTCAGTCAAATGTGGTAAAGGACTTAAATCTTACCAGTCTGGATTGAAGAATCTTTCCATGATTAGTTTTTTGCATTTAATTTTGAATTTCCATTTTGTTTTTTACAAGACAATGACAAAAGTTCAGATTCATATAGCAAACTTTTATGTTCAAACTGGCAAGATTGATATTGTCGATTCAGTTCTTCAGACAAAGTGGTTTCCCATCTGACTAGGTTAAGGCCTCTCAGGTAAAGTGCAAATCAAGTGTGTTTTAGAGGCACACCTCTGGGGGGCTCCTGATCGGCAGACCTCACCTCTGGGGCTCTCAGTGAGATGGAGTGAGGTGTGGGAAGCTGTTTTTCCTTTGGATATTCAGGGTATATTTCCCGAGCGTTTTCCTTATTTTTCCTGAGCAGTAGCTGGAACATAATGTTATACTAGGCTCATTGATTGGTCATGAAAGGGCAGTAATGAAAACGGTATCTAAAAAAAAAAAAAAAACAAGGAAGGGAATACTTGGGAAAGGATCTTCTTGACCTGATTGTTTATTTTACACTGAGTTGCCTGCTTCCCCTCAGGCTTCAGCAATTGGCTTTCCTCATGATGTTTATTGCGAGCAGAGTATAGAGCTAATGCTGTAGACCGTGCAGATGGAGGTTGCTTGGGTAATGCTTCCAGAAATGGTTGGTTTGGGTTTCCTACCTTTGTGGTGGAGATTTTGCTTTAAAGTTTCCTGCCAATTGAATGCTAGTAAATCATTTACAACGCACCCTTCTTTTTATATTTTAAAAAATGAATCCTGTGGTGAACAATTTTATAAACCATATTCACTCCTTGGTACGTGTTATTTGTATTTTTTAATTCAGATATACCTGTTTCATAAAATGTGAATACCACTAAGTGATTCTTTCCCTCCTTCTTCCTTTTTGTCTTAGTTACTTTGCTTGTTGCTGAGACAAAGTACTTGGTACCCCAAATGAAAGGCCAAAAGGTTTATTTCCACTCAAAGTTTGCAGAAGTTCCAGTTCATAGTCGGCTGGCAGGATGGCATGGCAGAACAGGCAGGCAGAAGGCACCAGGCAACAAGCAGTCACAGCAGCCCTCTTTCTGCCCCCTATATTCTGTCCAGGCTCCTCTCCTGATGGAGGGCAGCACTCACACCCATGGTGGGTCTTCCATTACCCACTCCCAGAACTTTGTCAAGCCAGTCAGTGGACTCAGTAATCACATACTTTTGAGCCACCTCTGAAGAGCCCCACCCATGAGCGCATGAGGCGTTAGGAGGACATTGAGATATAAGCCATAGCCTCCCTTCTATACCCCCTTTTCTAAACTTGTAGTTTAAGTTGTCTGTTCCACTGGCACAAAGACATGGATGCTAGTGTACTGGTAGATAACAAATAATCATAATTTGATTGCCTATGTAGCTCAGAAGTGAAGGGAACAGGATGTTCTATTTAAAGGAAAAATAAAATAAACAGGGTAGTGATCAATTATGTAAGAGATACCTAAGTGCTAAAGGACGACTTCCTTTCACATGCTCCTATTATCCCCATTTTATTGAAAAGGAAATCGAAACTGAGGAATTAGATAACTACTTATAAAACTAATATCAGTAGTGGGATGATTCTTTCATTGTAAAAGTAAGAAGTAGTCATGGAAACCTTTTTTGCTAGAGAAGCCAAAGATAATTCGCTTGATTACCTAGAAGAAAGTACATATTAATAAATATTTGACAAAGTATGAATAAATATAAAAAAGGTTCAGGTCAAACCTTGATAGTAGAATTGTGTTGACTTCATAAAATGAGCTGAGCAGAATTAATCTCTCTCCTTTTTTTTTTTTTTTTTTTGAGACAGGGTCTTGCTTTGTAATTCAGGCTGGCCTTGAGCTCACTATGTAGCCCAGGCAAGCCTTGAACTCTGCAATCCTCTTGCCTCTGTCTCCGAGTGCTGGGATTATAGGCGTGAGCCACCACGCCTGGCTAATCTCTTTTTTTAAAGCATTTGTGTAAAATTGGTATTTTTTTCTTTCTGTCTTGCAGAATTTACTGATTACATCATCTGAATGTAGGGTTTTTATTGTGTGCATGGGAAGAATTTTGATAATGAATTTATTTGCCTTAATGTTAACCTAATCAGATTTTTTACTTCATATTTTGTCAACTTTGGCTAGGCATGTTTTTCAAGGATTTTTTAAGATTTTAATTGAGGTATTAAATTTTAGGCATTACATTTTCTCTGTAGGATCTATAGTAATACCATCATATGTATTTCTGATGTTGATAATTTCTTCCCTTTTTGCCTTAATCATTCTTACTAGGACTCTGTCAGTTCTGTTGACTTTTTCAGAGAACTGACATTGGCTTTATTGATTTTTTTTCTGTTATTTCTTTGACTTTTATTTCCTTCATGGGTGTAATTTGCTTTTTTCTCTTTTTGAAACTTTCTAAATTAGAAATAAACATTAATTTTAAATGTTTCTTCTTTTCTAATAAAAACTTTAAAGGTCTATATTTTTAAGCATTGTATTAGCTACACTTACCAAATTTTTATGCTGCATTTTTACTTTTATTACTTAGGTTTTTTATTTTGGTTTTGGAAAGGGAGTTGGTACTAGGTATTGGACCCAGGGCATTGTATATGATCGGCAAGCACTCTTAACACTGGGCCTCTTTGCCAACACTTAGTATATTTTCTAATTATATTTGTGATTTCTTTTTTGATCTCTAGATTATTTATAATTATGTTGCTTGATTTCCAAATACCTGAAGTATTTTATTGTTGACTTCTGTGGTCAGAGAACATACTCTGATAGATTTCCGTCTTGCAGCTTACTGAGATTTGTATTATTGCAAAGTATTCCATGAGTTCTTAAATGTAATTGTGTTTTGTAGTTTGGTATAGTGTTTGGTAAATGCCGTTTAGGCAAAGAATGTTGATGATGGTAATCAGATATTCTGTAATTTTATTTTTTCCTCATATACACTCCCTGTCATATCCTTAATAATTTCAGGGTAGCACTACAACTGATTATGTTGAGCTCTTCAACTGTGATTATGCTTTGTCTCTTAATTCTCTCTTGGGCTTATGTGCATTTAGGATTGTTAGGTATTTTAAAAAATTGACCTTATTTCATTGTGAAATATTTCTCTCTAGTCTCTTGACTTTCCAAAGTTACCTGTGTCTGATGTTAATATAAATGTCTTCCCTATACTTACAGTTTGAGTGACATCACATTTTCAACTTTGGTTGTTATTAACACATAAATTACATCTATTTACATAATAAACTACAAAGTACAATGTTGTGGAGTTTTTGCTTTAAATAATGTATTCTTTAAAGAAATTAAGAGAAGAAAAACATACTATTTTAAGTTTACATATTCTGTTTCTAGTCAGTTTGGAAAATGGATATAATTGGAGATCATGCTCAGCAAAATAAGCTAGACCCAGAGATAGCACATTTTCTCTCATACTGTTAGAGAGAGAGAACCGAAGGAAGGAATTCCTTTGTGAGATCTCCTGTAGATGAACTGTTTTCATTAAATTGAAAATCTCTGTATCTTGCTTTCTTTTTTATTATTAGCAAATGTTAGTTATACAGATTTCATTTTGGCAGATTCATAGTTGTAACATATTTTCATCATTTCTACCCACCATTTCCCCTTGTTCTTTACTCCCTCACTCTCCATGTCCTTTTAATAGTCCCTGCTGTGCTTTTGTATCATCTGATTTTGGTTGTTTTTGTTTGTGCTGTTGTTCCATATGTGAGAGAAAATACAGTATTTATCTCTCTGAGTCTAGCTTGTTTTGCTAATGGGATTACCTTCAGTGTCATCCATTTTCCTGCAAATGACACAATTCCATATGTGCACGTGCACACACACACACACACACACACACACTACATTTTCTGCTGGTGAACACCTAAGCTGGTTCTATAGTTTAGCTACTGTAAATCAGGATAAAATTTCTGGGGTGATGAATTTTTAAAGATCTGTCTTTGGTCTGCATTGTTTTTGTTTTGTTTTGTTTTGTTTTGTTCTGTTCTGTTTTGTTGTGACAGGGCTGTCTGTGTAATTCAGGCTGGCCTGAAACTCACTATGTAGTCTGAGCTGACCTTGAACTTGGAGAGGTCTTTCCTGTTTCAGCTTCCAGAATGTTGGAATTATAGCCATGTGCCACTATGCCTGGCTGCATTGTTTCTGATAAAGAGTTAACTGTTGTCTAAACATATTCTCCAGTATATGTTGGGATTGTGTCCTGAAAAATTTAACCATAAGTCAAAACTGCATTTAATTCCCTCACATACTGACTATTGTAGCTTAGCAACACAGTACACTGTAGTGTATCAGTTTCCTCTTGGGACCACAGGGGTGGCCCCTAATAGTGGTTCATTGTGCCACTTAGTATCAGCAGACAGTATCAAGTTGTATACTGTTACCCTGGGAAGGGTCAAAATTCAAAATCTGAGGTAGGCTTCTTCTGAATGTGTATCACATTGGAACCATTATAAAATTGAAAAAGTCAGTGGTTATCTGTATGTCATTCCTTCCCTAATAATGTTTCATTCTTCTTTAGGAGCTTCCAAGATTCCCTTTTCTCTTTGAGCATTATACTATAGTGTGCTTACATGAGGTTTATGTTGTTGTGTTTCGTTGAGTTTCTTAAATCTGTAGGTTGCTTGATGATTTTTTTTTTCTTTTAAACTGGGAGATTTGGGGCCATTATTTCTTTACCTATTTTTTTCTGCTTCATTCTCTTCTCACCTTTTCAAACTACAATGATGTATGAGTTAGATTGATTATATTGAAACACATGTCACTGAGATTCTTGTTTCCCCTTCTGTTCTTCCTAGTGGATAATTTGTTGACCTGGTTTTTTGTTTGTTATTGTTATTGGTTTTGTTGTTGTTGTTGCTTTGTACCAGGGTTCAAGCTCAGAACCTTAAACTTCCAAGGCAGGTACCAGAACCACTGAGCTAAATCTCTGACCCTGTGGATCAGTTTGTAAGTTCAGTGGTTCTTCCCTCTTCTTCTACCTGTTATTTTGTGCACCTAATGAGGTTTTAAGTTCTGTAATTGATATTCATTCTATTATTTTCTTGAGATTCCTCATGTTTATGAGCATGTTCTTCTTTAAGTCACTAGATATGAGAACCTTTTACTCTGTCAGAGCTGGAAACAGAATTAACCCTCTGTACACAGGATTTTTTTTTCAACTTTTGTGGATTGCAGCATTAGTCAGCAGGTTCTCCAAATGTTCTTCTGGCAGCTATTACTTGTCCAGCATGTATCAAGCACTTTGCTGGGATGCAATGATGAACAGGATAGATGGGGTCTCCATCTTTGTAAGATGATAGTCCTCTTCCTAAAATATCTCTCTTAATTGTAGGTATACATGGCTTGACCCAGTTCTGGCTTTCACTTGATGAAAGACTTCTTCCTTTGTAATGGACAGAAGTTGACTGTTAGGCCATGAATTTTTAGTTACATTTTTAAATTAGCTTTAATCCAAAGATACGAAGTGTAGTGTTTCACTACAGACCTCAAACAGACTGTTTAATATAAAATACTCATTTTATGTTGCTTGGCTATTATCACTTTCTTATTTAGAAGGTATTTTTCATGTCTTATTTATATTGAGTAAATAAACCTATTTAATTCACATAAGATATTTCTAAAAAGTAATCTATAGCCTATGCAATAAGTAATTCTATTTATGGTCATTATAAAGTCAGACATTTCATGTTGGAAACATTTGATTCTTCATATTATTTATTTTCTCTTCGTTTTTTATGGGCGCATATTTGTTATACAGATTAATGGGTTTATTTTGGTAGGTTTTTATATGCATATAAGATACTTTATTCCTCTATCATCTCCTTCCATCTCTCCCTGTGTCACATGTTGGGGGGGTGTTCAGGGTATATTCAAACTACTTTGAATAATAACCTTTTTGTTACTGTTTTGCTGTCATCACCTATAAAATAAGAAATTGTAGCAGATGATCTCTGAGGTCTAGTCCAGGTTTTTCATTATAAAGGAAACATTTACTGGTATGTGATTATTTTTCTAGTGACAATTATATATTGTGACCACACTTCATTTATTAAATTCCAATTTCCATAGTATATATCATCTTTGGTTTTGAATTGCATTTTTAGCTGAGCCTTTTCTGCAAAAACAGTAGCAGTTTTGTGAATTTTCTTGTAGTTAATACACTGGCTTTACTACTTTCAGGTCATTTGAACTTGGCCAAGCTACTTAGCTTCTTTATAAACTTTCGCTTCTTCATCTCTACAAAAGGACCTACTGATACTGCCTAACTCAGAGTTATGTGATGACTGAGATAGAAAACATGTGGTGTTTTAAACCAAATGCCTAGTATTCATTAAATATATAGTAAAGACGTAATATTTTGTTAGTTTTAGGAAATGTGCTAAACAGCTCTTTCAAAGAAAATTAAGAATCAGTGGCTCGATTCAAGTAGAATTACATTTACTCTCAGGTCCAAATTGGCAGGGTGGCTCTGCTCCCTGCTGTCACCAAGGAACTCACACTCCTCCCACCCTCTCACCCCGTCTAGCCTAGGTAGCCACACACACACACCCTGGAAGAAGTGCTGGTTCTTACTGGACAGGTGACTGGACAGTTGTACAACAGCTGCTTCTACTGCTGTTAACCTTATGTAGTATTAATAGTATTTTAGCAGAATTGCATCGTCTGTATTTATACGTTCCCGAGCTGGAGGCAGGAGGCGTCAACAAAGAAGAGATTTTCTCTGCTTTATGGGAGATCAAATGGGAAATAGGAGTGATTTTTCTGCTGAGTGTTATTCTGGTGTTAAAGATAGTTCTTTTTTTTTTTTTTTTTGAGACAGGGTCTCACTTTGTAGTTCAGGCTGGCCCTGAGCTCACTATGTAGCCCAGGCAAGCTTCAAACTCAGCAGTCCTCCTGTCTCTGCCTCCTGAGTGCTGGGATTACAGGCGTGAGCCACCATGCCTGGCAAAGATAGTTCTTTTTAAAAATAACTTAAAAGCTTCACTTTGACGCTCAGCTGGGGAAAGAGCATCCTGGTCCAACCTTGGGAGAACTGGCCAAGCTAGACACACCTATAGTGAGGTCAGGTCTTGTCAGCCGCTTTCCTGTGGTATTTCCAGTGGTAATTCCAGACATTCCTGACTTTGCCCTATTGGCTGATTTGAAAAGTGTATGTGTTGGTAAGGTTGCTGTATGCTGGGCTGTGGAATTGGTATACATTTGAAAAACTATTGCCCAGCTGTTTAGTTCAGCAGTCCCAGCATATGAAGGGGAGAGTCATTAGTTAAAAAAATTCCTGGAAGTCTTACTCAGTATAGAGTACAGAAAATTGACGTTCCACTTTTAAAATAGTAATTATCTCTGTTTAAAAAGAAAACAGATAAAGCTGTTAAGGGTATCTTATCACCTTATATGTCATAATTTTATAAGACACTAAAGTTTTTCTTTTTAGGCACATTTTTTATTCAGAAGAAGTTTAATCAATAATTTAGTATTTTTTGCCTATAGGTATACTTCATTTTAAGCAGTCTCAAACAATTGAAAATAATTTTTTACTAAAAATAAGAGGTTAATGTACCTAAAATAATTGTCACTTCATAGATATAATCAAAGTGATCTCTTTTATAAGTGCTTGTGCATTAAAATTATTTTGTTGGCAAGATTTTTTTCCTGTCTTCCTATTTTTAAGTACGTTTTCACTGTTAAGTAGGGCATAACTTCAAAAAACATAAATTGCTTAGAGTCCTAGAATGGGATGAGACTTAGAGGTCACCTCACCTGCCTGTGCCTGCAGAACTGCTTTCTGCATCAGTCTGTAGAAGAAGCCCTCGTTGCTTCCTTAAACATTTCTGTAATCGTGTGTCTTTTGTTCATTTCATGAATATATAATTCTGTTCATTATAATTAATACAATCAGGGTCAAATCTTGCATGTGCCCAGAGTAGTTTCTGCTTCTTGAAATTGTGAATTTTACCAACATTTTCACTGTTAACTAATTACTGGAATTATAAAAGTCACTTGGAGTTCATGAGAGAAAAACTGAGTATTTTGTTTAACTTTAACCCAAGGTAGAAATGCCTGTATAGTGTGCTGCCAGCATCCTAGTCCTAGAGTGACACACGTTACTGCGCTGCTGCACTGTTTTCTGCCGCTTACACTGTTCCTCTTAAGAACACAGGGTGGAAGAATGGCTTGGGATTGCAAGCCAGTGGTAGGGCCTGGGGAGAAGGGCCGAAGTGGAGCTGGGGGGTGGGCAGGGCTGACTTGCGCATGAGAAGGGTCATGGAGTTAACCTCAGACTACAGACCCATTGGGATGACGATTGAGGAAGAGCGTGGGGACAAAAACGAGTTTCTTGATTATGAGAGGAACATGGCACATTTTGTGTTTTCATACACGGTGGGACATGGCAAGGTAGTGACCATGATATATGGATAAAAATTGTATCTGTATTTGTAATTAAGTGAGAAATCTTTGACCAGTTAGGTAAAACTCATGAGAACTGTCACTCTTAGTTCAATAAAAAGTTAAACTTTATAAACTTTTGAAAATTATATTGCCTTCTTCTGAAATTATCTTCAGCTGGAGAAAGAGCATTCTGCACTAGAAATAGAACAAATATAAGAATGTGAGAATAGTGCCTTTTTCCAGTTTTTAAAATATTTGTATTCTTTGGGGCCGGAGGGTTAGCTCAGTGGTTCCGGCGCCTGCCTCGCAAGCACAAGGACCTGAGTTCGATCCCCGGTAACCACATATAATGCTGGGCGTGGAGACACGCCTACCAACAATCAACACCGCATACCACAATGCCGGACGTGGTGGCTCACGCCTGTAATCCCAGCAGTCGGGAGGCAGAGACAGGCGGATTGCTGAGTTCGCGGCAGCTTGCCTGGGCACCATAGTGAGCTCAAGGCCAGCCTGAACTACAACGCGAGACCCTGTCTCAAAAAGCAAAAAAAAAAAAATTGTATTCTTTGAATACTAGAATTCTTCATAGACATTAAACTTTGTATTTTGTAGTGTGTATTTGTTATTCTGCCTTTGCAGACTGGAAATAATGACTAGGTGTGTCTTGTCTGGTTTTAAAAATGATGTAATCTTGGAATCTGAGTTTGAGATCTGGGGTGCCTAACAGATTGTATAACTTGATTTGTATCCTACACAGTGTTAGAGGACAGGGAAGAGGATGCTGCAATAATCAGCAGCACGTGTTTTGTTTTGACACTTCCCACAATGAGAAGCAAAGTATTATTTGGGGGGGGGATAGGAATCATATGTCAGAATCTGTACCTTGGGGTTAGAATTGAGTCTTGGGTTGTGTAGGTTGTTACCTCTTTTCATTAGTGTAGCACATAATAATTAACAGTTTCTACCAGTTAAGTGAAGAGCATTCTGCGTTTCACTTCTTGGCAAAAACTGAGAAGAGTATCACGTTTGGAAGGTAGAGTAGGTCTAATCCAAGTCACCTTGCCTGGTCACTCCACAGACAGCTTTGGGGTCAAGACGTGCAGAGTAGTGATGCTTTAGTGTGCTGCTCATGGTACTCTCATCTAGCAGTGAAGTAAAAAGAGTGATTGAAATCAGTAACAAGTTTATCTGTTTTGCTTTTAACAACTCTAGTCTGTAATGTATTTTTCTTTAAAATATTTTATATGTTTATATTCATGACCATTACAAAAATTAATCGAATAAATTACACAAACATTTGAACATTTTACTCTGTGCCAGGCTTCCTTGCTGGTGCTGGGTCTATAGTATTTTATCAGACATATAGTTATTTTCTTTATTGTTAAAATTGAACAGATATGGTTTTGGTTAACAAAAGATCATTGCCTAAGAAAGTATAAAATAAACATTTAGATTTTGTTTCTTCACCCCAATATCTGGTGTTATACGTGTTATACTTTTGGACTATCTTCTCTAGAAAAAAATGAATGATAATTTTAAATATCTATGTTTTAATTTTAAAATGATGCAGTAGAATCTTACTGTATATTTCTTGTGTGTGTGTGTGTGAGAGAGAGAGAGAGAGAGAGACAGAGTCAGAACGGCCTTGAGCTCACTGTGTACCCCGGGCAAGCCTCGAACTCACAGTAATTCTCCTGCCTCTGCCTCCCAAATGCTAGGATTACAGGTGTGAGCCACCATGCCTGGCATTGTGGTGTGTGTGATACTGGTTGCTGATGGGTATGAGTCACCACACTGGGCATTGTGGTACGTGGTTATTGGGAATCAAACTCAGGACCTTGCACTTGCAAAGTAGACACTGGAACCACTGAGCTAAATCTCCAGCCCCCATCTTTTTTACTTTTAAGTAATATATTTTGAAGATTTCAAGAATGGTGCTGGGGATTAGCACAAGGTCTTGAGTTTAATTCCTGGTACCATACACACAGAAGAGGAATGTTAAAGATTTTTCTATTAGAAAATGGCCAAAACCTTACATTAGTTGTACAGAAAAAATAGCAAAGTCCTTCTGTTTTCATTTTTTTAGACTAACCTTTCCAATTCTTTATGGAAGTAGAAATCATGGGCAGCATGATGCTTTTATGTACTGTATTAAAAATCACAATATGTATTTTATAGGACACAATAAAACTTACAACTTTAAATTGTTATGTGTTTGTGTTGTTATTTCCTTAGGCATTGTTGGAGACCATGTTTGGTGTAAAAGTGATTATAACAGGTGACGCATTTGTACCTGGAGAGAGAAGTGTCATTATCATGAACCACCGGACAAGAATGGATTGGATGTTTCTATGGAATTGTCTGATGAGATACAGCTATCTCAGATTGGAGAAGATTTGCCTCAAAGCCAGTCTCAAAAGTGTTCCTGGTTTTGGTAGGTTATTTACATGTTATTTTTAAATGTAATATATCCACTGTACAACTATAATTTGGTGAGATAAACTCAAGTATAAAAGCCACTTGCAGTTTTTCCTCATCAAGCCAAAACCAATTCAAGTGGATGTGTTTTGACACATGGCTTTATTTCAATTTATTTTTAAAATATCCAATTCTGAAAGTGGAAATCAGTTATTCTCAAGGAAGCAAATGTAGTTTCTAAGGACCACCACTTTGAAAGATACCAATTAATCGTTCTGTAACTTTGTTCAAGAGGGATGGAACTGGGGACTAAGCCTGGGCCTTCACACTAAGATAGATCCGAATCTTTTTACTTTTTTTTAATTTTGAAAGAGGTCTTGCTAAGGTTCCCAGGCTGGGCTCGAACTTGCCATCTGTTGCCTCAGTCTACCTCAGCACTGGTATTACAGGCATGCACCACCATGACCAGTTTAGGTTAATAACTTTTTATTGCATATCATGTTTATGACACAGGTTAGAAACTGGTCTATGTTTATGATAAGATACTTGAAATTAACTATTATACAGTCATCTAATAATGATTGAATACTTACTGGTTCCAAAACTTACACTAGATACTGATACTTTCTGAATTTCCTAATCTTTTTTGGGGGGGGGCTTTTTATTTTGCTTGTATACTATAATATTAAACTCCTAGATGTTTTTGCTTTGAATAGAGAAGAATACATTTTCACTGTGCATTGTTTCAGAAGTAGGGTTATTTCAGGATTACATGTCAGAATTTTCCTTTCTTGTGAGTTAATGAGAAATAAGTGGAGGGAACAAACTGTAAAAAAATTCAAACCATTTCCGAAGCATCCATTACAGCCCCTGACAGCCCTATTTATTGCATTATACTTCTGTGATTTCCCTATATAACATTTCTTACTTGAACTCTTGCCCTCGAAGCTTTGTGTTCTTCAGTGTACTGAAATAATTTATTACCTAGGCATTATTATCCTCAGTGTAAACTAGAAAGGAAGTTTCTGGTTGAGCAACAATCCCCAGAGACCCACAGAAGAATTTTAACCCACCTAAAGAATTTACAAGTGTCCAGATGAATTTTTGGATTATGTCCTCTAGATCTGTGAAATAATGTTGTTGGGATTTCAATGAGGATTGCACTGAATCTATATAGGAGATGCATGGTACTGGCAAAGTAACAGACCTGAGTACCCCTGGAATAAATTAGAAGATCCACAAACAATGCCAGATATGCTAAGTCACCTCATCTTTCACAAAGGAGCTAAATGCCCTCAATGGAGGCAAAATAGCCTCTTTAACAAGGGGTGCTGGACAAACGGGACTTTTTAACTTACCAAAGGCTACAGCTAGACCTATCTCTCTCACCATGTAGTAAATTAAAATCAAAGTGGATCAGAGACCTAAACATTAAAACAGAAACACTAAACCTACTGGAAAACTGGTTAGGTAGAACTCTTGGAGACAATGACTTAGGAAAAGACTTTATGAATAAAACCTCTGTAGCACGTGAACTACCAGAAAGAATCAACAAATGGGATCTCATCCTATTAAAAAGCTTCTGCACAGCAAAAGAAACCACTGGCAGAGTGAAAAGACATCCAGAATATGGGAAAAAAATTTTACCAGCTGTTCCTCAGATAAAGGGCTACTATCTAGAATATGTAAAGAGTTTTAAAAATCCTTCCCCAAATTTAAAGACTAGGTATGTTTAGGTGCTAGTCTCCTGTTAGGGCATCTGAAATGAACAGTTACTTCTCAGAGGAAGAAGTAAAAGCAGCTAAGAATGACATGAAGAAATGTTCAACATCACTGGTCATTTGAGAACTGCAGATGAAAACAACTCTGAGATTTCATCTAACTCCACAAAAAATGGTTGCTATCTCAAAATTAGCCAGCAATAAATGCTGGCGAGGCTGCGGGGAGGAAGGAACTCTTCTCCACTGTTGGTGGGAATGTAGATGGTACAACCATTGTGGAGATCAGTGTGGTGATTCCTCAAAAAACTAGGATTAGAGGTCCCATTTGGCCCTGCTAGTCTCCTGCTGGGCATATACATGAAAGAATTAAAAGATTCATATCACAGTGACATATATGCACCCATGTTTTTAGCAGCTTAGTTTGTGATAGCTAAATAGTGGAAACAACCCAAATGTCCATCAACTTGAGACTGAATAAAGAAGATTTGTGTTTTTTAAAATAAAGAGTATTACTTTTCCATAAAGAATGATAAGTTTGAGTCATTCATACTCAAGTGGACGTATGGTGAGGACATAATCATAAGTGAAATAAATAGGTCATAGATGTGTAAATACTGTATCTTTTCTCTGGTATGAAAAACTGAAAATGTAAGTAAGTCCTAGAATGTATGATAGACACTGTAAAATAAAAAATATCCTTAGGGAAATGGGGGTAGGGGTAAATAATGAAGGGAAAGAAGTTGTGATGGTTAAAAGGGGAAACATATGTATATAGGGGGTTGGGAATTGTAGGGTGGGTAGGAGAATGGGAAAAAATGAGAATTAAGTTGTGTCATATACTGGTACAGATTTTCAGTGTTGAGTGTGATCATGATGTATACATAAAATGTACCTATATCACAATGAAGAAAAAAATTCACAAGTGCCATGTCTCCTGCCTGTTATTGGTGGATGCAGTGACTTTCTTAGGCAGCACAGACCTCGTCTTTTGATGAGAGTTATGTCAAAAGTCTCAAGAATTTTCAAAACTGGAACATTTCTAAAAGGGATTGATTAAGAAATAAAAGGAATGTGCTACCAGTCGTGACAGCGATGATGTTTTATTTATAATGTCTATGTCTGCTAGTAACAAGATATTAATAACCTTATACCAGTGAGTTTGAAAGTGTTTATGAAATCAACAAATCTTACAGAAAACATAACTGACAGAACCTGACAACAGTGAAAAGAAATGGAAAAGAAAATGAAAAAGTCACAGCTGTGTGCAAATAAGAGATTTAATCCATAAGTGAAAACCTTCTTACATAAGGATTTTGGAGGACAGTGGCAGCTGCCTGATTTTTTTTCACCCTTTCAAAAATAATTATCAAATCAACAAGCAGAAGAAATAAACCACATACCCCCTTCTCCAGCATGCTGAAGTTCAGAACAATGGTTTAACATCCTAGTTGCCTTCAGTACAGAAGCCCCCGAGTTCATTCCACCCTCTGCTCTTTGCCAGCCTGTGGATGCTAAGAGTGGGGAGAAAAGACTAAAGAGTAGAAGAGCACGGGCAGCTCAGAAAAAAACAGACAAAATCATCCCCAGGAAGAAAAAGCCTAATGCCAAATGCAAGTATACTGAAGACAGACTAAGACAAAGTAGTTCACAGCACAGGATAAGGGGAAGTGGTTCAAAAGGCAGGGGCCCAAAGTTGTAGGATGTAAGAATTGCTCTTGAGGGAGAATCAGATACATAAAGAAGGGGTAGCTCCCCTAGCGACAGGGCTGTAAAGCAAAAAGAAAAAAAAAAGAATTTAAAAAGTTAAACATACTGCAAAAAAATATACATACATAAACATATATATGAATATATGTAGATATATTCATTTATATGTAGATGTATATATGTATATAGAACCAAGAACAATTTCTTTACCCCTACCCCCAAAAAACCAACAGAAACTAACAAAGACTTTTCTATGCCTGAAGGAGACTTGTAAACAGAGGACAGAACAGGAAGTGATACATTGTAAGACTAAACTGAACTATCGTCAGGCAAACATTGGGGGTTTACTAGGGTTCTCTATAGGAGCCAAATCAATAGAATGTGTGTAGAATTATGAAAGGGGATTTGTTAGGTAGGCTCACACAGACTCAGGCCGAAGAGTCAACATTGGCTACCTGTACACTGCGCTGCTAGGGGAGCCAGAAGCTGTTGAGACTGAAAAGTGGGAAGCCCCAGAACACGGCGGACCAGTAGTGCAGGCCCAGGCCGAGGCTGACGGCCTGAAAGCTCGGTTGAATCGCTGGCGAGAGTCTGCGTCAGAAGCCTGAGGAAGCTCGAGTCTGATGTCCACAGGCAGTTGCAGCGACAGGGCACACTGCCGTGAGATTGAGTGTGCCCGCGCCTGCTGGCTTCTGCCTTCTGCTTCTGTCGTCTGGGCTCCTAGCCTATTGGTGGAGCTGTCCGTGCTCAGAGCTGGTCTTCCCGCTTCGGTTTACAGGGTCTCATCCCCCTCAAGTCTGGAAACACCTGATAGTCACACCGCGAGTGGGCTTTACTTAGCTCCTGGGCATCTGTCCACCCAGGCAAATTGACAGTCAAGATTCACCATCATGGGGGATATTAAAAAACAGAAAAACTTTAAGATACGCAAAGATAGTAATGGATAAGAAAACAAGATGAAATGTAATGAGCATCAATTAGTAAAGAGTAAAATTAATATGAAGAACAGAGAATAAATTATGAGATACCTAAGAGGAAGTGGAGTAAGATAAAAATTGGGTAGAGATTACAGGAGAACAAAAGGAAAAAGAGAGGTGTGTGTTCTGTTTTTGATTTTTTGAGGAACTTCCCTACTGCCTTCCGTAGTGGTTGTTCTAATGTACATTCCCACCAGAAGTTTAAAAGGGTTCCTTTTTCTGTCTGCATCTTTGATAGCATCCATCAGTTTTTATTGTCTACTTTGTATTTTGGGGGGAAGCAGTTGATCAGATTCGCAGCTGTGGTACTTGCAAGACAGGCAGCAGTGCTACTGAATTAAATCCCTGGCCCTGTTTTTGTATTCTTGATGATAGCCATTCTAAGTTGACCTAGAATCTCAGTGTAATTTTATTTATGTTTCTCTAATGTCTACAGGTATTGAATATTTTTCCATGAACTTACTGGTCATTTGTACTATTTCTTTTGAGAAGTATTGCATTTGTCCATTTGTTGATGGGGCTGTTTGATTTTCTGTTGTTAAGTTTTTTTGTGCTCTTTGTACATTCTAATCTTTCACTGGAGTAGCTGGCAAAGATTTTTCTCCCACTCTAGGCTCTCTTTTCATTGTTCATGGTTTTCTTTGTTGTGTAAATACTTCTTAATTTGATACAATAATATTTATTGATACTTTTTTTTTTGAGACAGGGTCTCGCTTTGTAGTCCAGGCTGACACTGAGCTCACTATGTAGCCCAGGCAAGCCTCGAACTCAGCAATCCTCCTGTCTCTGCCTCCCGAGTGCTGGGATTACAGGTGTGAGCCACCATGCCTGGCACTGTGGTATGTGGTATTGATTGCTGGTGGGCATGGGTCACCATGCCCAGCATTGTTGTATGTGGTTACCAAGGATGGAACCAGAGACCTTGTGCTTGCTAGGCAGCTGCTGGCACCACTGAGCTAAATCTCTGGCCCTATTTATTTATTCTTGCTATTATTTCCTGTGCTGTGGGATCCTATTTAGAAAGTGTCTGTGCCTATGACTTCAACTGTTTGCCCAATGTTTTCTTCTAGTGGTTTCACAATTTCAACTTTTATGCCCATGTCTTTGATCCATTCTGAACTGATTTTTGTACAGGTGAGAGATGAGGAACTAGTTCCAATCTTTTACTTGTTAATATTTAGTTTTCCCAGTAGCATTTGATAAAGAGGCTGTCTTTTATCTAAGTATATTTTTTGGCTCATTTGTCAAGAATCAGCTGGCTATAGTGGTGTGGGTTTATGTGTTCTCTGTTCCTTCTGTCTGTGTGTCTTTCTGTGTCAGTACCAGGCCATTTTTATTACTGTGGCTTTGTTGTATAATATGCAGTTGGGTATTGTGAGCATCCTGCTGTAC
This sequence comes from Thryonomys swinderianus, assembly GCA_004025085.1. Classification (NCBI taxonomy): domain Eukaryota; kingdom Metazoa; phylum Chordata; class Mammalia; order Rodentia; family Thryonomyidae; genus Thryonomys; species Thryonomys swinderianus. The sequence continues at coordinate 32,752 of PVIC010000563.1, read as the reverse complement.
TTTTTACTGAGGATTTCTTTGGCTATTCTGGATCTTTGGTGTTTCCATTTGAATTTTAGCATTGTTTTTCCTATTTCTGTGAAGAATGTCATAACTTTTTTTAAAAATTGAATTCTTTATTGGTACATTTTATATACATCTCACAATCACACATAACATTGGGGAATTTGTACCGGTATATGACACAAGTTAATTCTCATTTTTACCCATATCCCTGCCCACCCATACCTCCCCACCTGCTATATACATGCTCTTTTATTTTCTTTCAGAATCATATCTATTCCTTCCCCTCATTACATTCCCACACCAAATTTCCTTTGGAAATTTCTCATTCTACAAAAACTGTCATACTTTCTAGAGCTCATTTACATCTACAGGTGCTCATATCAAAGAGAAGATCTGGTATTTGCCTATCTGTGATCTATTTATTTCACTTATTAGTGTGTCCTCCAGGTGTATCCATTTGCACATAAATGAATGAATCTTGTCATTCTTTATGGAAGAATAATACTCCATTTTATAAAAAAAACACATCTTCTTTATCCATGCTCCAGCTGATGGGCATTTGGGTTGTTTCCAAGGGAATGTTGTAACTTTGATGAAGATTGCATTGAATCTGTAGATTGCTTTCAGTAATAATGGTCATTTTAACATTATTAACTTTTATGATCTATAGAAATGAGAAATCTTTCCATCTTCTAGTGTCTTCAGTATTCTCTAAGTTGCATTGTAGAGGTCTGGTCTTCTATCCCTTGGTTAGGCTGGTTCTAGATTATTTATTTATGAAGCTTTTGTGAATGGAATTATTTAACTGATATTTTTTCAGAGTGTTAGTATATAGAAAAGCTTGGATTTTTTAAATGCTGATTTTGTACCTTAGGTACACCTGTCCCTTATTTAGGTTGTTTCCACTTACTTGCGGTTACTAGTAATGATGCAGTGCTTTTTGTCCGTGAAATATTTCACATAAGACTAAATTTGTCAGTAAGAATTAAAGATAGGCTGAGGGTGTATGAGAGAGATTGTTTGAATTCTAGTCATAGGACTTGAAACTGTATATACTGCATTCAGTGACATACGATTGTTACATCACGCTGTCACCAGTGTAGTGCAGTGAAATCCTTGGACCTTTGTCAAATTTGTAGTAGGATGAGGAGGGTAATCTTAGTGGAGGTGAGGTTGGACACTTTTCTGTTGGATCTTTCTATTCATTTTTATCCTGTTGGATTATACAAGTTCCGAATAGAAGTACTAGTTTTTGTCTGGTGAGTTGCAAATAACCTTTATTTGTTGTGCTTTTTTTGTGTTTATCATTTCAAACTTTCTTCCTGCAAAATGAGGAAAATTTGAGTTCCCGTTTAAACATTTCACTCTTTTCAGTTTGCCCAATTTCCTTTCCCATAGTTTGGATCATTTTACACATTAAAGTCTTAGATTGTTTTATATGTTATAGTCTCAACTATTTGTAGACTTGATGGAATTTCATGAAAATACACACAATGAGGACAAATTTGGAATTGGAGAAAAGACATTTTAGAACTTTGGAAGCAAACAAGACAAAGAAAATTAAGGTAGGCAAGTGTGTAGGTACCAAAAAAACGGAGCATGTTTGTGGATGAGAATTAAGCAGGGATTCATCTGAGAGATGCTTCTCGGGCTCCGTGATCTTCTGCTTCAGAGTCTACATGACTTAGCCTATTGGGTGTACTGCGCTTTTAGGGGCTACTTAAGATTGCTCTTCATACTTTTTTCCAAATGAGTATTTTCTTACTAATTGTCTGGAATATAATTATCCAGGTTAAGCTGTAACAGTCAGCTTGGGATAAATTACCTGAACTATTTAGAGTTTGTTAAGATATACACAACTAAATTTTAAGAAAAAAATGCCCTGTACATTTCAGCTGTCCTTAATGGATATTTACTTTTAGCCAACTCTTTGGATCATTGAATTTTAACTAGTAAGCTAAATATTAAACTTAAAAGTATCATAGAAAGTCTATTTTCCTAATGATTTTGCACAAGGAAGCACTTGTGCCTTTTGTGCCTGCCCATGTCATGGCCTTTTGATTTCTCTGGATCATTACTTATACTAAAGTGGCAGAACAGCGTGAGACTTTCAGAAAACAAAAAATAATAAGTAAAGATAGCAATTTAAAAGCTGGCCAAATCATATGTTAAAGTGAAATTTTTTCTGACATGACTTCAGGATTTCCACTGAAATTGTAACATAAGCGCAATATAACATAATGGTGAAAACTAGGAAAATCATAAATCGAGTTATATTGAGAATGTTCACAATGAGATTAGAGGTAAGTCTGCAGGAATAGCTTGGCCTCTGATGAAAACTTTTTATCTAGCTCTCAGTTTTAAGATGCACAGAGACTGAGACAGTTCAGATAGTCCTGTGGTGGTTCTCTTCCACCACGCAATTAAACCTGATAGGAAGCTTCTCAGGCACAGCCTTCTCATGTATGAGCTGGCTGCCAAGATACTGGAGAACTGTTCAATCGAAGTTGATGTACAAGAATGATTAGACCTGTATTTTACATACCTTTGGTGTTTGCATATGCATTTGTTGGTAAAGATCACAAATGTGAGCAAGTCAGTTAAAATCTTTTTTATCCCCTGTCAGTACAGTGTAGAAACCTAATTATAATGTGTACAGTATTAAATGTGAGTGCTGAAATACCAGGATCCTACGTGCATTGGGAAGAAAATGTGGTTTGTGTGTTCAGATTTTCAGCTGTATCTAAATTTCACTATGCACCTGTAAATGTTAGTACAGTCATGCCTCCTTTACCAGCAGGATATTGTGGTAGGTGTGTCTTGAGCTGAATTCATCATGTGAAAGTTATCAGGTCTGCTAAGATGGTTGCAAAAGCCACGAGCCATTATAATCTCTCAGGACCACTGTACAGTGTCATGCAGCACATGACTGTAAATCTGTGTAAATGTGTCATTGCTCACATAGAGTTTGGAATTGCTCAAGTTGCCTTAATTTTATTTACTATTACATATTAAGCACAAAGAATGAATGTTTTTCTGTTTGAAGTATTTATAACCCTGAACTGTTTCCCTTGAGAAGGAAAACTCTGCTTTTCCTAGTCAGCTTCTTCCTACTTGAAGTGAACATTCAGTAAAATTAGAAAAAAGGCATGAATGTCTTTGATGCTATCATTTTGGTGGCCCTCTTTTTTAATTTAACAAAATTTCATGTTGTTCTGCTGGTCCACAACTCAGACTAGGACAAACATACTTCTAAGTTGGAGAATACCACCATGAGACTTTGTACCGGGAAGAGGCCACAGCCGTCGGTGTCTTCAGATGGTGTAGTTTATTCACCCACAGTGGCCACTGCTTGACCTTCCTGGAATGACTCTTCACAGCCCCTGTAGTTGAAGTTCATCCGGGACTCTTGGATGGAGCTTTTAGTTGAGAATTGCTGGCTACTTATTAACTGTACAGTGTCTGTTATTCTCACAGCACACTTAGTGCTGCCTGTATTCAGTGAACCGATGCGTTTATGGCTTTCCGTCATATCTGAATCATAGAAGGCGTCGCAGCAGCCTTCTTCCCTGTGTGGCCCAATTACTGCTGCTAAACAGCTGAAGGTCATGGAAGGTGCTTGACGTAGTTCAACAGCGAGCTTCTGGTGCACTGAGGCCGGGAACACTGGTACTGTGTCTGTCAGCCTCCTATCCTCAGGGTGTGTCTTGGCGTCAGTGCCAGTCAAGGGACAGAGTCTACCTGGAGGCTCTGGGACATTTTCCTCTTCAGTAAGGGGTTGACAAAGGATGCATGGTGCTCCCTTTTCTGCTTTTAGATGTTAATGTGAGAGCGCACAGTGCTTGGAACTTTTGTAACTATATGGGCCTAAAGACCCTTAGTGCTCAAGAAGATGACAAGTAGAATGTGAGACCTGGCTTCTGAGCCATCCTCAGGGCCAGACTTCATTTCATGTGAGAAACCTAAACCGAATCTTTCAGATACAAGCTTCTAGATTGGTGTTCTATTATTTGTATCAACAAACAGCTTTATAACTTGCTTACAGGCATTTCAACAAGCTATAAAGGAAAAGTACCCACTGATTTATTCACTCAGTAGATTTTATTAAATGCTTATCATGAATCAAAATTTTCATGAGAACCATCAAATGAAATACAGTAAACAAAACAAACATTTTATTCTTTTAAAGATTCACAAGCAGGTCTCTGCCTATTTTTGTAACATAACAGAGTTCATCTTAGCAATTCTATTGTTACTTGAAAAATAAGTCCTTGTAATTGCTGAGTTATTTGGTTGAGATGAATTCTGTTGCATTTTTTGAAGGCTATGGGGGGCCAATGAGGAGACACCTTTGGGAAGAATCAATTCAGTTAAATTATGTGCCAGGCAGCGTACCAGGATTACACCTCTTTGTAGCACTACTCTGAGAACTGAGTAATTTTTTAGGATGGCATTGAGATCTCAGTGACCAAACCGAAGGTTTTTTAAAATGTGTTTGCTGACCTTTGAACGGAGTATAGGCCCTGAACTGTGTGGATGTTCAGAGTTTCCTTGGACGCAGAAAAGGCTCTGGGCGTCAAGGTTATCCAGTCAGTCACTCATGGAAGTTAGTACAACTCGTTACTGTTAAGTGGGCTCTCCGGCTGACGCTGCCAGTGCTAGTAGTCATTAAGGTTTACATGGCTTCAGGCCGTGAGAGTCCCAGGAGTGAGCTAGGAAGCTTATTTTGCCTCTTAGATTTTCAGTAACCTTAGGTCTGCTGAAAATTAAGGAATTCTTTTGCTTAAGTTAGTAGTTGCATTCTAAAATGATCTAAAAGGTATGTTTTGGTAACAGGGTGATTTAAGGAGAGAATACTAAGAGTTTAGCGTTAGCCTTAGGAGTTCCAGTTGGCTTTGGATTTAATGGCAAAGCCCAAATGAAATAAATCTTACAGTGATCAATTTGGAGACAGGCTTGAAAAGGCAACAATTGTAAAAAGATTAAAGGTGGTCTCAGTGTACTTTTAATTGTTTGTTAACGTAAATTTAAGACTTTTTGACTTACAGTCTTCAGTTGCCCTTTCTCTTATGACTAAGTATCTAAATTGTGTTAATATTTTTGAAGAGAAAGACCTCATTACAATCCAGGGGGTGGTGGAGGAGATGGATTAGTTGTTTTATTTACTATATATGTCATTATTTGTTTAAAAAGCCATGTGGCTTTTTTCCATTCTCTTTATTTATCATCATAATAAATTTCACAGAAAATATTTTCCTTATACTTGAAGTCAGATGTTTTTTTGAGTGTTATACTATTGTGTAATGAATACCAGACAGAGATGTGTTTGGTAGCCAAGAATTAAAAATGTTCCTTCACATCGAAAACAGCATCAAAACTGTATCAGAAATGTAACCTGACAGTCTTCAATTATTGTTGTCTACCTATTTTGTTTTTCTTTGCGACAGGGTCTCACTTAGCTCATGCCAGCCTTAACTCACTGTGTAGCTTAGCTGGCCTCAAACTCCCAAATCCTCCTGCCTCAGCCTTTGTAGTGCTGGAAGGACAGCAAGCACTGCCATGCTCAGCAGTATGAGCTTCCATAGCTGATGTCAAGTAATGCGGTATAGTGGGTGAACTTTAAATGTGAGTATTTAGGTCTTCATTTTAGAATGGAAGATGGCATTTTTGTGTAATTTTGTATCAATAGGTATTCCAAAATAAACTATATGGAATAATTTTTTAAATTTATAAAAATAGTGCATAAAATATTCCTATTTCTCTGATTTACATGTGGTGATCCATTTGCTAAAATAGTAATGGTAAGGAAGGCTGGGGATTTAACTCAAGTGGTACTGCGCCAGCCTTGGATGCACAAGGGCCCGAGTTCGATCCCTGGCACCCCCCCAAAAAAAAGTAATGGTATAATAATATTACAGTAAATAATAAACTGACATTTTTCAGTTTTTCCATTAATGTCCTTTTTTTGTTCTAGGATCCCATGAGTAAACCACATCACTTGTAGTCATTAGTTCTCCTTTTTCCTCTCTTTTTGTGACAGGCTGTCCTTGTTTTTTCATAATGCCTTTGAAGAGTACTGGCTGGACACTATAGAATATTCCTCAATGTGAGTTTATGTGCTAATTTTTTATTAGATGGGGGTTATCAGTTTTGGGTAAATATCACAGAAGTGAAGTGTACTCACTGTTCTCAGAGAGGTTTGCAATATCTGTGTGATTTGTCCTTGGTGACACTGGTCTTGATAACTTGGGGAAGCCAGCGTCTGCTAGCTGTCCACACCACAAGCTACTGCTTTTTTCCTTTACAGGCTGTGTTTGCTAACAAATACATACTCAAGGGCTGGAGTAGTTGAGCTCCACCTCCTAAAGTAGGGAGTACTTACATACAGTTGTCCCTTCTTTCTCTTTGTTCATTTATTGTCACTGAATTGTGCCGGTGTGGATTCGTCAGCATGTAGTTCAGTTTTGGTTTATAACCTGCCACCATCATTGTAGTTGTTGCTGCAAAAATTGCTTCTTCTAGTTGTTGACGTGGGAATTTCTTGAAAGTGGGCTTTTGTGTCCCTTTACATACTCTGTCCTGTCTTTTTCTCTTTTACTCATTTTCTGACAGTTCAAGATTATCCAGGCTCATCTTATATTCTCCCTGCCCCAGCCCTAGACTCAATATTTCTCCAAAGATCCTTGTTTCCTTTCTTTTAAAGAATGATACTAAAAATTAAAATCTCTATACTGATCTCTGTATTTTCTGCTGTTTGTACCACAAACGGAGTAGCTTAAATTTCACTTCTGGAGGTCAGAACACTGGTGTGGGTCCCCTCAGACTGACCCACAGGCATTGTCAGAACTGATTCCTTTCTGCAGGCTCTGTCTGTGTAAGGGATGTTTACTGGCTTGTCCCAGCTTAATGGACAACCACATTCCTGGCCATCTTCAAAGTCAACAAGGTTTGTTGAGTCCATTTTATATCCTACAGCTGTGACTCTAAGTCTTCAGCTTCCCTCTTGCATTTTAAGGACCTTTGTGATTACATTGGTCACCCTAGAATAATTGGCATAATTTGCCAATCTTAAATTGAGTTGACTGCCAACTTCAGTGTGCAACATTGCCTAACATGTACACAGTTCAGGGAATTAAAGTGTGGACATCTTGAAGAAAAATGTGTAATTATTCTGCCCACCACATGCCAGTTGCTGGGAGGATGTCTTAGTTTAGGAACTGGTTTTATAAGAATAGTAGATCTTTTATATGGTAAATTATTGAAATTAATGATCAAACGACAAATCTCAAAGCCAGGAAGTAAGTTTTGGCCCTTTGTTAACATAACCCCCCAAATTATAATCATATCCAAAGCACCATCAGTAAATATGCTTGTCCTCAGAATCAAGCAAGAATTTCTATAGTCTTTAATAGGTGGGATAATCTGTCTTTGTGGAATGTGACAAAATTTTGCAGGAAGGATGTTTTTAATCCATTTTTCTCTGTTTTGGGTTTTCAAGTTTGAAACTGTAGATAGAATTTAGTAATTGTGTTTCCGTACTTTATACCGAATAATTTTAGCTTAGGCACATTTGAAACATAATACTATACAATAGGATTATTGTAAGAAGCCAGAGCTTCTCTAACATTGTCTGTATAGCATGTAGCACCCTGATAGAAATTAGGAATCTTAGAAATGTAATTACTTGTTAAATAGTTTCTGGAGTTATTTGTTTAATTGTTTTTATATACAAGTATACAATCAATAAAAATAGTATTTTCTCATGATCTTGGTATATTGAAAACCCCTGCAGTTAGGTTCCAGCATTCTGCCTATATATGACACAAACCTCTGGCAAAAAACCCCCAAAAAACTAAAAGACAGGCCAGAGATTTAGCTCAGTGGTTCCAGCGCCTGCCTAGCAAGGGCAAGGTCCCTGGTATGAGGTAGGTAACCACATACAACAGTGCTGGGCGTGGTGACTCACGCCCACAGGCAATCAGTCCCACATACCACAGTGCTGGGCGTGGTGGCTCGCACCTGTCATCCCAGCACTAGGGAGGCAGAGGCAGGAGGATTGCTGAGTTCGAGGCTTGTCTGTGCTACATAGTGAACTCAGGGCCAGCCTGAACTACAAAACGAGACCCTGTCTCAAAAAAACAAAAAAACAAAAACAAAACCCTAAAAGACAGAACTAAGAGAGAAAGCAAGGTGCCAGGATGACTAATGCCGGTACCATCAACAAAGGCTGTCTAGTCCCAAGCACTGATTTTTATTGGCAATCAGTTGGTGCAAAGGCAAGCTATGTACAAAGTCAGGACTATGCGCAGTTTCTATGGAAATTAATGTAAATAAGGATTGTAAAGGACAAGACAGGATTCTCTCATATAGGGAATAGAATAAACAATAAATGGCTGTAATTAAAACATTATCTTTCTAGTCAGAAGGTTTTAGTTATGGGAACAATATTTGGGTACAAATTACTCTGACCTTGACACGTAGGCTTCGCCAAACACACTTCTCAAAATGAACTAGTTGTGGGGTTCTTTACAGTCTGCTCTGTGCATAACCAATATTAAGGTCCCTTGCATTTGTGATAGAATGTCTTCACATACAATTTGCATCTGTTCATATTGCTGTTCATTTTCATTCAGTAGAGGCCTCTGGTTAACGAACTTGGTTGTCTCTGCATTCTCTACTCAGCGTTAAAAATAACAGTGAAGGGAACATCTCTTCCACATTACCTTTTGCTTCTAGCATCATATCCGTAGTGTCATAGTAGATACTGTTTTGAATTAATTATGTGAACAGTAGCAATAAATTGTAACCTATTGTTGAGTCACAGTTTTTTGAGTACGATTCCTTGGACTGTATCCCATCTACACTAAAATTAAAAAGAGAAGCTTTCTTTTTAAAGAATGAGTACATAGTGGTATAGAGGCATACATTCAAATAAATAGCTTTTTCTATCAACTCTAACAACTGATAAAAAGGAACATAGGTAAAAGGATACTAGGTTCGGAAGTTATAGACTAGAAGTTGGACTATGGAAAATACTCAGGACTTATTCACATCTGCTTTGAGAAGGTAATGCTGGGATCAGAAGAAAGATGATAGTAGGGTGAAGCTATGCCATTATCTACAGATTCTGTCTATAACTCTGCCAGATACTGAGCCCTTGCCTGAGCAGTTGAGACTAAAGATAGTGTGTACTAATAGGAAAATGTGAAAAAGACATTATTATTATTATTTTTTTTTGAGACAGGGTCTTGCTTTGTAGTTCAGGCTGGCTCTGAGCTCACTATGTAGCCTAGGCAAGCCTCGAACTCAGCAATCCTCCCGTCTCTGCCTCCCGAGTGCTGGGATTACAGGTGTGAGCCACCAGGCCTGGCAAAAAGACATTATTTTTTAAAAATTACTTTAAACTTTAAGTAAATTACACTAATTAGGTCATAAAAGTATGAAATAAACTTGAGATCCTCAAAACATATTTTCATTACACTTAAGAAAAAAATCTGAATATTAGTTTAGACATGCATAAATATGCACTGATGACAATGAAACAGGAGAGAGAAGTTTTGCAGATGTTCCTGTGGTTTTCGTGAGGAAAAACAGAAAAACATTTAAGCTAATGGAAGTAAAAAAATATGTCACAGCATTGGTGATATGACAATGGAACGTAAGCCAAAGACTGAAGAGAAATGAATCATTAGATCTTCAGTGAAGAGGTCCAAGAGGCAGAATGATTCAGCCATTTTATCTCCCCCTTCTGACATTTTTGGCAAGTATACAGATTATCAGAAAAGTGTCACAGCAAAATTCTGTCTTCAAAGAGAAGTTACTCTCACATGGGCTGAGAAGTGCACTCTACCTGGTGATGATTCTTCTGTCTGGAACATCCTTTGTTAAAAGAAGACAGTACCAGCAAAACTAGCACTGAAGAGCAGCTAGTACCAAAAAGGAGGAAGTTCTGATCTCCGAGTGTCTTAGTTACTGTTTTTGTTGCTGAGAAAAAATACCTGATAGCCAAAGTTAAAAGAGAAAAAATTTTGGCTTACAGCGGGACCATCTAGACATAAGCCATTACTTTCCCCTTCAAGCCCCAGAAGACTCATACGTATCCACTGGTGCAGAAGGTATTTAGTCCATCTCTAAGAACTGCTAAAGTCCTAACAGTTTCTGCAGAGCTGAGAAGTCCAACTCCAAAGTCTCCTCTGAGATTTAAGGCAAACTCTTAGCTGCAAACATCTGTAAAAATGGAAATAAAGTTAAACACTTGCAATGTTCAATGGCACAGTGTAGACTTTTTCCATCCCAAAAGTTACAAACAGGAGGATGCAAAGGAACGGGACCAAAACAAGTCCAAGTCTGGCAGGCAAACATCAAGTCCCACAGGTCCGCTTCCAGCATCCCAGCAGTCTGGGGTAGGTTGTGAACTCCTGGTGCTTGCAGCTCCCATGGCTTCTCTCTAGGGCTAACTCTGCTCCCTCCTCAGACGATCCGTGTTCCTGTCTTGCCAAAGTTCTGTGTCTCCACTGCTTCTTCAGCTTCAGACTCAAAGCTTCACATGCTGTCCTCCCAGCGCTGGACCTGAAATCTAGGTGGAAACTTTCCTCACCACTCAACGCTTGCATTCTTTATGCACCGAAAAGCAGCCCATGGGGGTGATGCCAAAGTCTGTCACTAATGAGAGCAGTAGCCAGGCTCCTTCTCTCTTGGCGGTAGGGGTCCAGGGCCTCTCAGCCAAATCCCAAGGAACAAGTTCTCTGGGCTGCTGCCATTCAGGAGCACGGCGCTCTGGGACTCACTTCTCAAAGCTAAGTCTTTCACTTTTGAAATTTTGAGGCTGCAAAGTGAGGAGTCCTGCTGGTTCTTGTGATGCCCTCCAGCATCTTTTGTATTCTCCTCTTCCTTCTCAGCAATCAAGATCTCTGTTCTGTGTTTTCAGGCATCCGCTTGACTGGAGCTCCCTTTCCGACTAACTCAAAACGTTCGGAATCATTCTGCTGGGCTCTTTGCTCTTAATTCTCAATGTAAATCTGACTAAAAGCCCTCAGTGGTTGCAGCACCTGCTTCATAATCACAAGTGCAAGGTCCTGAGTTTGATCCCTGGTATCACAAAGAAAATAAAAACATTAGACTGCCGTAAAATTTCTTCTACCAGGTTAATTGGTCCCCACCCTTAATCTCAGTCTCAGGACACCAGAAAAACGCAGACAAACTTTCTGCCAAGGTGCAGCACGTATTGTCTGGAGACCAACAGCTGAAACCTCCCGAACCCGATCTTCTGGAGCTCTGGCCAGCATCTCCCATCGAGTACAGCCTGCCGCGTCCCGGCTGTGCTTCTCTGTGCATCTCCGCACCTTTCTCCATACTTGGAAGGGGGTGAACAGGAGGACTTAAGTCCCAAGAAGCAGGGACAGCCAAAACAGCCACCAAAATTTTAAGACCAAGTCTAAACAATTAGAATCTTTTCTGTGAAGTTTAAAGTTTGATGCCAGCAGTTCGGGAAATTATCTAATAATGTCTACAAACTTTATAAGGAGATGTTACAGGAGAGCATACATTTCTGCTGTTATTTCAGTTTTTCAAAACTTGGGTCTCGCGCGGTGATCGGATCGAAAGCATTTGCTTGAGGAAGAGTGATGCATAGTCCAGTGTTGACAAAAGCACATGTGGGATTGTGTTTGCCAAATCTGTAAAAATAAGAATGTTTTTAGAGTGACCACTGAGAGAGAGTGACCAGCGGTCATCAAATTGTAAAGGCCGAGGCAGTCAGTGACATGGGTCATAGGCCGTGTTGTCTCTGTGGCGCTGATTGCACCAGGCCTTTGTGATACAGGAAGCACATGGACCCAATAGATAAACAGATGGTTCAAGCTGAGTTTCAATAAAACCTTGTTAAATTCTCATACCACAAAATATTACTCTTAATTTATGAGTAATATAAAAATGGTAAACTGAATTTGGTCTGTGCTCTATGATTCACTTGTCTCTCCATTAGAGAGAAATAGAGGAGGCAGGGAAAACGGTTTGAACCAGCGACAGAAATGGGATAACAGAGAGGGGGTAAAGAGAAAGCACAAAGAAGTATAATAAATAGCAAACTGAAAGCTGTGAGCAAAAGTTACCCAAATAAATGTGAACAGAGTAAACTTTTGTAGTAAAGATGACAGATTCTCAGGCGGAGTCTAGCCTGATGGAAGAAGGTATAGAAAAGTAAATTATGGCCTATCTGCAGTGTACAACAGTGCTCCTTATTTACAAGAAACTGCCATGCATTCCTACCAGCTGCAATGGTGCATTGTAAAGACACACGTGGCGGTAGGAGAGGTGGCTCCACTAACTGGTGGCACTTCTGGGAACTAGAACAGTCTCTTGTTATGAATTAAAATCAGTTTCAAGTGGCCCAGTTCAGTAATAAAAGCTTTTGACTTTTGCTATAATAAGTTGTCTTTATCTGACTCAGTTGCCTCTGTTTTCTGTGCTATTTGTTCTCCCCATGGCCCTGGGTAACATTGCTGAGAAGGGACAAACATTTGGTCGGCCTGGATAGTTACGCGTTTGGCCCAGGGTTTTCGCAGTGTGTGCACAGACCATGAATTGGCTGCCGTGAGTCTGGTGCCGCCCTGTCTTCCTGGACATGGTGGACAGAGATCTGGACATTGGTCTGCCTCGTGAGGGCTGCCTCTTAGCAAGGTAGCGTTGCCCAAGGGAAAGGCAGTTGACCACAGTGAATACTCTGAGCATGTTTCATGAGCACAGTTCGCTGCATTCTTTAAAATCTAAAGTGACTATCACTGAGAATAGCAGCCACATTTAGAGACTGAGTAGTTCAGAAAAGGGAACATTACAGAGAACGTGTGCATGACCTGAGAGATGTTCTTTGGTCACCACCCTGTAAACCTCACAACGCATCTTTCTCTCTTACAGATAGCTTGGGGAAAAAGGCTGTGTGGTTAGGGTTGTCAAAATCTCAGGCAAGTTGCTAGTCCTAATATTTTAATAGCTAGCTGTGCTTGGAAAGTAGGTTTTTAGACTACCAAACCCCTTTAAAAGTATCCTCTGATACATATATTACTTACTTAAAACCCCAAGATTAATACTGAATTTAGGGTATATCAAGGAATGCTTATTTTGATAAGTAACTTAGAGTAAAAACATAAAATCTGAAAAAATATATTTAGTAATATATGAATATTATTCAGTTGTATGCAAATGTTTGTCAAATTCATTGCAGGTTGGGCCATGCAGGCTGCTGCGTATATCTTCATCCACAGGAAGTGGAAGGATGATAAGAACCACTTTGAAGACATGATCAATTATTTTTGTGATATCGGTGAACCACTTCAACTCCTCCTTTTCCCAGAAGGGACTGATCTCACAGGTAAGATAGATTGGGATTAGGCCACAAAATTTTAAAATAGAGAGGATCTTAAAAATCAGCCTGGGAGAACAATGTATTATTTAGGTGAAGTGACTGAATGTCAGCAGGATTAATGTTCCATCCATGAGATCCGTTGGCCCGAGGTCACTCAGTTCACCAGTAGCACATCAGGACCCAGGACTTATGGTTTCCGGCTCACTGATTTTCTTATAGACAGCTGTCCTCAGTCAGTATTCATGCTTGCTGTCCTAGACTTTCTGCTATGCGCCTCAGAATATATCTTAAAATAGCCTTTTGCTTTTATATAAACAGAGCTTAAAAATTATTTTTAAGTAGTTTTTCCTTATATGTTCAGTATATTCTCTTGTCTTATGCCAAGATATTTATCCTTTAACCCCCTTCCCTCAGCTTTTTCCTTATAAAAAAAGTCTTGAGTGAAACTAATTTCAGTTTTGGTGATTTAAATTTATGTGTTAGCTTTCTTCTGATTTTTAGACCCTTTCCTTATTGTAGGTAGGGAAGGCTTTGGCATATCTAAGTGATAAGGAACTACCTTCATCACTGTCAGGTGAAATAATAAATGTATCATAAGAAACACATGGTGGTTGGAGAGGCGGCTTCTCAAGAAAAATCAGCCATTATGGACTTGTGGAGGGGACACAGGTGGACGTGTTTAAACTTTTCACCCTTCCCAGATGCTAACACGATTAAAAAGGAATACTGTACAGCCTGTCATATGTACTGAAAATTAGTGGTCTTTCTTTTTAAAGTATAGGTCACTTTATTCTAGCCCAGGATGTAAAATGGGTAAAAAGAGAACTTGCCTGCTTGAGCGCTGGGAGCGACAGGGTGAAGGGATATAGTTTAGACCGGAAGCAGTTGCAACTTCAGAAAAGGTGTAACAGAGTTTAAGACAGATCCCGTGGAATGAAGGTCTGCTTTATGTGGGGAAAGACAGAGGTAAGATGATAGCCTGGAAGTGTTAACAATCACAAGTAGTGCAGAGAGAAAGGAACATGAATTTGTCTTCCTGATCTTTGATACTAAGCTGTAGAACTTCGGAGAAGAGAACAGGTAGATGGAGATACTAATTCACACTATGGATGTAATAATTTATAGATCCCATTATCCCAAAAAGTCCAAATTAAAAAATAAAATTTCAGGGCTGGGGATTTAGCTCAAGTGGTACTGTACCTACCTTGGAAGTATAAGGACCCGAGTTCAAACCCTGGTACTGCAAAAAAATAAATAAATAAAATAAAATTTCACATCTATTTGAACAGTGACCGAGCCATAGTGTGTTCATAAAGGAAGTTAGGGCATCTTGGGAATCATTTACAACAGAGGGCAGTACAGAAATGTTTGACTCATCTGTTGCACATGGAACTGAGCTACGGAACCATGGCAATTTCTGTGTACCACACAAGTCCCTAAAGTATAGGCTGACTGCGCAGTGTATATTTGCTTTTGTACTTAAAATTGTAAAAGTACTTGAATCAAGAAGGATAATGTGGGGAGTGATACCACCTGCCTGTTGTTTAAGCTTGAAAATATAGCACAATGATTGCACTGTAAGTTGATTTCTAGAGCTAAACTATCATTGGGAAATTACAACAGAACAGCCATATTTAAATCATATAGTGTTTAGAACATATAATACTGTCAAGACCTTGTACCTGGCTGCTTTGAAACTTTGTGTATTTTGCACATTACTGTTAATGTGTTTGTACAGTAGCCCTTCGGTCTATAAGATGTATTTGAAACCCTGTGTTCTGTATGTTTTCTCAGGTTCCTTTTGTAGGCGATGAGTTCGCATCCAGTTTCTTGTCTAGAATGCACGGTATTCCCCATCATCACTAGGACACACTTTGAGATCACCTTGCAGAAGCCACAGTGTTTGCCATTAGAGAAAAGACTGTGAAGCTTTACAAAGTGTTTTTTTTTATTTTTTCACAAGAATGAGATAATTTTACTGAGTTAGAGAAAAAAATTTTAATAGACAATTTGAAAAGGCAAGAAATGTTTGTAATTACCACAATTAACTTTAAACTTGGATTTTTTTAAGCCTACAGAGAACATTTTAGAAGCTACTTTTAAATTCTGAATCTAGTTTGCACGGTTTCAAGTTTGTACATTTAAATATTACTTTAGATACATTCTGTCTAGATATTTTTTTGGTTATAGCTTTTTTAATTAACGGAATATGTTAATAATGGGAAATTTAGAAAGAGTAGTTTGTATATGGCCATAATCTCACAGCCCATAAGTAAGCACCATTCTAAATTTTACCAGTTTCTCTTGGGTAGATTTCATTTGGGCACAGATATGCATAAATATGTACACATACGTGTGTCTATACACATATATTCATGTATATAATGAAGTAAAATGGGGAAATTGCACCCAGTGCATTAGTGTGTGCTTGTGATTCCAGGATTCAGCAGGCTGAGGCAGGAGGATCACCATGAGTCCCAAGCCAAGCTGAACCACAGAGTGAGACCTTGTTTCACAAAGTTAAAAAAAAAAAAAAAAGGAAAATTGAGATCTTGCCTTTGTCTTTTTCATTTAATGTTATACTGTAATCATTGTCACCATTGTTTATGTTACGTTGGTATGCCAAGGCTCATCAGAGAAACAGACTGCAATGCGTGTAGGGAGAGAGAGGTTGGGATTTCTCTGAATGAAGTATCTTTGGTATGTCAGATTCCTGGCCAGCCCCGAATCTTTAGGGTGGGCCAGCAAGGCAGAGGCTAGGGGCAGTTGCCGTTTGAAGTCAGAGGGGTCTAGTGCCAGAAGCCCTTCTTCCCTGTGGGTTTTCACACTGTGTAAGGCAGGGACTCCTTAAGTTGCCTCGCCTGGGCTTGGAATTGTAACCCTCCTGCCTTAGCCTTGCAGAGCGCCAGGATGATAAGCACCCCGCTGGCCCAGCTCCCTGTCCCTTCCTGTTAAAGCCTTACCCATCTGTGTGACAGAGGGTAATCTGCTTTATTCAATCTACTGACTGAAACATTAATCATACTTGAAAATACCCTCACAAAAATATCTAGAATAATGTTTGATTAAATCCTTAGACACTGCAGCCTAGTCAAGTTGTTATATAAAATTAACCAGCACAGTCCTTACACTATACTTTTGAGTTCCATTTTCCTAATTTGGAGAAGACAGCTATTTCTTTTTTTTTTTTTTTTTTTTTTTTGAGACAGAGTCTCGCTTTGTAGTTCAGGCTGGCCCTGAGCTCACTATGTAGCCCAGGCAAGCCTGGAACTCAGCAATCCTCCTGTCTCTGCCTCTCCAGTGCTGGGATGACAGGCGTGAGCCACCATGCCCGGCACTGTGGTATGTGGTATTGATTGCTGGTGGGCGTGAGTCTCCACACCCAGCATTGTATGTGGTTACCGGGATTGAACTCAGGACCTTCCACTTGCAAGGCAGGCGCTGAGCTAAATCTCCGGCCCAAGACAGCTATTTCTAAATTTTAATAATTATATTGCATACCATTTAATACATTTTACATAAAATGTGTTCATTTAGTATGTCTGGAGCTTTGTATACAAAATCTTTTCATGAAACATGCATGAGGAAAGAAGCAGGATAAGAAGCTAGAGGAAAACAGAAGGGTGTAGTGCACTGTTTGATAGAAGGTTGTGGGCAGTCGGCTCTGTTAAGTTTCAGTTAAGGAAGAACCGATTGAAGAATCTGAGAATTTGCAGGGTACATGGGAGAGAACAGCCGGCCGCTGCCTGAGGCAGGAAGTGCGCCCCCTGGCGGCTGTGAACGGGACTGGCCCGGGGCTATCAGGGGAACTGTAGGAGCAACGCGGAGTAACTGGGGATGAGCGCAGACAGGAGCTTGGGGCTAGAAAGGGGGATGTTGCTGGGTTACGAAGACCCATCTGGGGTGGTGGTGAACAAAAGAGGGGTGAGGAAAGATCTGCGGACTGATCTGTTTCTGCCTTCCCGCATCACGACCGCACATTTTGGAACCATTTGTACTCGTGTTCACATTTACTGAAGGGTTCAGTTTTACCGTCAGCGTCCCGACGAGCAGACCAGCGAGCAGGCAGTCACCGTCATCGCTGTGATGCCCCTAGGGCCCACGATCTCATCTACATTCCGTCAGCGGCCTTAGCGGCCTTACACCCGGAGACCCACAGATGAATGTGAGAGCAGCTTATTAACTTGCTGTGGTCAGAGCCTTTCCTTCGCATTTGGAGATCTGAGGCTTTCTGACCCAACTCACTGATTATAACATAACACCTCCTTAAGATGTTCTTTGAATATTTCTGTGGTGTGCCATGCATCTGTGGTGTTTGGGAGCTGGGAAACTTAAATGTACTCCTAGGAAACCTGTGTTTATTTAGGTGTTTTTCTTGCACTTGGAATCGTCCTTACATTTCAGAGTGCAGCTGAGGATTGTAGGTTTTAACATCTGCTGTCATCAGAAGCATTGCATGATCTCTGCTAGCAGTTGAGGCCACATTTCTGAGCACTTTTTCCAAATGTATTTGCTGAATAATGCGTTTGGTTCTTCTTGGAACTTGTAAAGTTACCTCATGGAATGGAAAAAGCAGTTTTTGCCAGCAGTTGGAACATATACTTGCCTCCTCCCTGCGTTCAGCCAAACCACGTTCAGATGTTTGTCCACCATGTGCTAATCACGTGCACCACGTGTTGCGAGTGGCCTGGGTTAGGGCAGCCGCCGTTCAGTGCCCGGGAGAGCAGAGAGCCCCACTGGAGACTCAAATTACTGAGTTACAAAATAGTGTGGATCTGTTAGATCTGAGAGCTAATTATTTCTTCTGGGTGTCTAGCTCATTATTTTTCATCATCTTGGCATTTTATGTTTTAGAATTTCAAGTTTTTATTACAGAAGTATTTTGTGAAAATGTTAGTGCTTTATTTGTTTTACTTTTCACTATATGTTAACTTTCACGAATTTTAACAGTCTAAAAATTGAATATAAATTTCAGGAAAATTTTATTTAAAATCTTTTGATGACCTGTTATACAGTTTTAAAAATTAACATTAGATTGTCTGGGATCTTTGTAAAGGGACTAGGTAAAATGTTTGCATCATCAGTGTACTGTGTTCAGTAATTATAAGACATTAACTGCTCTCTTTTTATCTTAAAAATACATCTTCTCTTACCTATCCTTTTGTGGTTTCTAGTCATCTGATTTCTTTTTTTTTTTTTTTAGAAAATAGCAAGGCTCGAAGTAATGATTTTGCTGAAAAGAATGGACTTCAAAAATACGAATATGTCATCCATCCAAGAACTACAGGCTTTACTTTTGTGGTAGACCGTTTAAGAGAAGGTAGGCACCCATTTCAAAATGTACTCTTATTTTGGTCATGAAAACAACAAAAATTTCTAAATTTCATATGTGGTTATTTACACCAGTTTCCAGGAAATTGTTTTGTATAGTAGTGACATCTGTGACAATCATCTTCATCTGGTAAGTGCTACATTCTCATAAAACTCCTGTGCCTCACATGAAAGATCTTGAACTGTCATATAAGAAAAGGTATAAAGTTCTTTCCCTAATGGCATTAAGATAGAAAGCAGAACCTACCACAGTGAGCTTCTTGGCAGTTATTAAGTACCCGGGATTGTAAAGAAATGTGTGCTAACAACGCGAAAATCACATTGATATGGTAAAGGAAAGCTGTCACCCCGCTAGTTTGGTCGTGTTGGACATTCTTTGGTCATGACTGGTGCGGCATGGATTGAAGAGCGAGTGCCCGCCTCCCGCAGAGGCTCCTGGAGAAGCCTGTTCTTGCCACCGTGAACTGAACTGGCAAGGCACCAAGAATTAAAGTGCCAGTGCTTGCTGCTGTGACTGCATTTTTGTTTTTGTGTTTTTGGATATGCCATTTATTGTGGCATGTAACTTAGACTCACTCGCCCTTCTCAGTCAGTATGGTTTCTATTTTACGGTGTTTAATGATTTCTTTAAAGTACCTTTGACAAGAAACATATTTGTCTACCAAATTTATCGATAGGCAAAACATAACTCGAACACATCCTTTGCTAATAAAGATCTTCCTAAATATAGGCAGGACATCTGAGAGATTATTGTTTAGGAAAGAATAGGATATGTCTAAATGTGGGAAATCTAGAAGATATTCCGGTTGCAAATTGATTTATAATTTTGCTACACATTTGAGGAACACTCAGAACATGACTCAGCAACCGTAACTAGTCATTTTTCCCGTCAGAATGACCCTCTTGCCCCCATCGGTATTTTTAAAAAGCAAGAAACAGAGATGATCCTGTTTGCTTGAGGTGGAAAACTGGATGACTATTCAGATGATTCATTTTACTTCAAGTTAGAAACGTAGACTGGAGTCTGTATGCTCTCATACTAAGTGTAAGAAATATACCGGCGATTGTTAAAACAGGAACAACAGCTACGGTTAATACAGCGATTACTGAATACAAGGAACTGTGGTATTTTTATACTTCAGTTAATCTTTATGGCAACCCTAGACAGTAGTAGTCCATCCGAGTGTATGAGAACCTCAGTGCTGCTAGGGTGGTTTGTGGGACTGAGCAGCACACACTCTTCCTACAGTAGCATGTTGCTGCTTGTATGTTTATGGCATGACTTCTATTAACAAAGCCTCTACATCCTAGGCACCCTTGTGGCAACAGAGTGAGGAGAGAGGAAGTGATGGGGTCAGAGGTGGACAGGGTCTCGGAGGGCCCAGGTCCGGAGGACCCGTGTGGACGGGCAGTCCGAGCGTCAGGGCCCTGGCATCGCTCTCTGATGTTTAGCCCTCAGAGCTCCGCTCTGACGCTAAGTTGTGTGGAAAGGAAGTTTGCTACTGAAACAAATGACTTTTTAAATTACTATTCAGGTGGAACCCTAGAGGCCACGTGTTAAAATAAATTACCATAAAATAATTTCTTTCCAGTTCACACTTGTTGCTGCCCTCGATTAGGCAACTCATACAAATGAGTGAATGAGATATTAGCACACACAGACACTGAGGGATAAAGTTGTAGCAGGAAGTATTGAAGAGGAGAAAATACAAAACGAGAAAAGCAGTTTCTGTGTGTTTGTTTACAGTTTTTTCCACCAAGATTGAGAACCCTTGGAAAAGGTACATTTTAAAATATAACACTAATGATGTGGTATTATACAAAAGGTGTTTCTGTAATAATGAATGTAGGAAGCTTACGTTACTACTTTGATTTTCATCTTTTGTATACTTGCTTTATATGCTATGAATGCCCTACCAGTAGACGGGACTCAGTCAGCATTACTTCCCCAGAGTATTTTAAAATTTTGTATAAAAGATACGTGTCACCTACCATGTTCTCAAAACGTATATTACCCTGATGAATATGGGTCTTAGGTGATTTATTTCATATGTACTTATAATCACATAACTTTTCAATGTGAGGTCATTTAGTTTTTCTGAATACTGGAAAAATGCAGACTCCAAAGTAGGTTGCTGACTTAGAGGAAAGTCTTCACACGAGGAAGGTTCATTGTATCCCTTTTAATTGTTCAGTGATAATAAATTCATAAGTTTTAAATTATTAATCATTGCACCAAAAATTAATTATATTCATTATAATCTGGTGTTTTATCATGGTTAATTCTTAATTCTTTTTTTTTTTTTGCTTTTGAGACAGGGTCTCGCTTTGTAGTTCAGGCTGGCCCTGAGCTCACTATGTAGCCCAGGCAAGCCTCGAACTCAGCAATCCGCCTTTCTCTGCCTCCCGAGTGCTGGGATTACAGGCGTGAGCCACCACGCCTGGCTAATTCTTAATTCTTAATTAAGTTTAATTCTTCTTTGACTACAGACAGTGATTTGCCCCACCCATTATTTGATTTTGTTTGTACATTTTGTAAACCAATTACTGAGTGCAATAATTAGTTTCACCATTAGGCAGCAAAAGTGTGCACATTTGAAACAGTTTAAAATTAGGTTAGAATAGCTATGGGAGGGGAAAACCATTTAAAGTATGTCTTATTGGAGATGTGACTTTGCTTTCATGAAGTTGACAGTCATCACAGGTAGACAAAGATGGTACGTACTGAGATGCACATGGTGGTACATGCCTGCAATCTTAGCTACTCAGGAGGCTGAGATAGGAGACTTATAGATTAGAGGCCAGCTTGAACTATTAGCAAGAGCCTGTCCCGGAATAAAAAGGGTTGGCAGTGTAGCTCAGCATTCCCTAGGCATCCATTACCAACTCCACAAAAAACACATATTGGAAATAATATAAGACAAGTCTTAGGGTACATATTCTTAGCTATGTTGAAAAATTATAAGAGTATTCGGCAGTGCTGGAGTGTGATTGTGTAGGCTTGAAATTCCAGCACTTGGGAGGCTGAGGCAGGAGGATCACGAGAAATTAGAAGCCAGCCTGGGCTACAGAGTGGTTCAAGGACAGTCTGAACTATATAGTGAGACATGTGTCAAAAAGCCAAAAAAACAAGAGCGTTTGGCAGAGGGCATGTAGTATTGAAATACTGAGGTAAGCCTTCTGGAAGAAGCTGAGTTTCCCTTGGAGACTGTATGATGCGGCATGAAACACAAGAATGGCTCAGATCACATCTAAGGAAGAGCAGGAGTCAAGATAGTATAGACCCACACAGGGCGCCAGGCCAGGGAAGACAGCCTGATGTCAGTGAGGGCTGCATTGTGCGGGGCAGATCCACTCACTGAAGCAGATCAGCGCGTCGCTTAAGACTAAGTCATTCTGTGGTTCTATTTAAGCTGTAGGTTTGAAGTAAGTAAGATTTCTTTAAATTTAAGATAGTCCAAATTTCTATTCATATTTAGCTCACGTGCATACATTCTGAATATAAAGAAATAAAGGATGCAGTCTCTCCAGTAATCTGGGAGATAAAGAAAAATTAACTGCCCCTGCGTTAGGCACTTGAACCAAGAGTGCCCTGTGTCCGGCTGCCAGGTGTTAAGCGGGCACGTCTCTCTGCCGGTGCTTGGCTCTGTCCGTTTGGTCCACAGGAGTTCTCATTCACTCAGAGAAAATTGGGAGCAAAAGGAATATACCAGCTGCAGACAGCTCAGGCTCTGACAGTGTTGTTAGACCATTTGAACTGCTTGGACTTTTTTTGCTCAGTTCACAGCCGCCTCCTGACAGGCCAGTCTTTGTAGTGCCTTTTGGTGGCTTTGTGTAGTGGGGGGACTAACGGGAACCAGCAGAGCCACCACCCCGGGGTGGCTCACACTCCATTTATTTTAGTCAGTGAACTTCTCCCAGGATTGCCTTCCAGTGCCCTTCCTCACAGCCAGAATGCTGTGGGGGGCAGGGGAGAGAGGCCGCCAGACACACCACTGAAATATCGGGTGCACTGTACACCATGCACTCTGACCTTTCCATGTGGCCTTTTATTGCTGGAAACTATTTATGAAATACAGTAAGACCTTTCGCTTATGTTAAAAAATGTGACTGTACAATAGACCTTTGACATTTACTAGACTATTTTCTGAGATCTTTTCCATTTCCCCACATTTGCAAATATCTTTGTAGCAAATATCTTCATAGATTAGCAGTTGACTTTCTTTTGAGGTCATTTGACAAGGAACAAATCTTATTTACTGTTGGTGATAAATTACAACAGAGAAGTGGTTAAGCACACAAGGCGCCTACAGGATTTGGTGATCTGTGTACCACGAGGCTACAATTTTTCCAGTTCGCCTCTGCAGACTTAGCCATGACTATATGTCAGAGGCCTTAGGGGTTTCTTCATGTGCCATGCCTGAGGCCATCGATGATATTTCTTTTATTGGTTCATTTAAGACCACCCTCTCCCTACTGAGAGAGCGAAGGCTGTAAGCCACCCATTAAAATAGATCTTACATTGCATTTAGTGAAGTCATGACCAATTTAATGAAAGATCACGGAAGCCTGGAGTCTAGACATAAAAACACCAGCTAACAAACTTTTGTACGTATGTCCTACATGACAGGCACACGCTGTGCATGTGCTTCCTTATCTCGTGAAAGCTGTGGAGTCACTCATGGAGTTTTTTATGAACACCCGGACCCTCATCTGAGCCCAGACCCGCGGAGTCCTCCTGGCGATGGGTCTTGGGCTCATGGGCCCCTCCTAAGCCCCACCACACCTCCCCCTCCCATGTGGGTCATTTAATTCTCCCAGCTCACCCAGGAGGAGTTCGCCTCTGCTGAGACTGCTCCCTTAGTGACTCGCCACAGGGTAGTTTGTAGGCTGAGCTGGTCAGGTCTGTCTGATACAGAGCTCCTTCTTTCTCTCGTTATACTAAGTTCACGGTTTTTCCTCTTTCAGATGATACAAAAATTTATTCTTCATAGAATCCTTCCCATACCAAGATTTTGCTTCTGATCTCTTTGGCTTTACTGTTTGTTTTTTCCTAAATGGGAAGATAGATAAAGGATTTCCTTTATTATAACCTTTTTATTTTTCCTCCATTTCTCTCATCCTTACAGCACACTTGGAAAATGTGCGTTTATCGTAAAATATAATGCTAATTATGTAACTGTACAAATATTGTTTCTGTAATAATTGCTCAAGCATCTTAATTTTCATCATTTTTTACTACAGTCTAAATATTGAAACTATGGACCCATTCTAATTGTGCTTCCATCTTTTTCTTTACCTGTTGGCGATTAAGTCTCAAGAATAGCTTCATGACTTGGTTTTTCTTACACTGGTTCACTTTCTATAACAAGAAGTACTAATATTTGTTTCTAAATAAGTTCTTTTCTATAATAAAAAGTAGGAATTAATTAGAAGAAAATAAAGGTATGGTTTTAACCAGTTACTTTTCAACAATATTATATGCATTTTTTCATAGTCTTCCTGTTTTATCAACATGTAAATAGATAACACACAAAAGTAGAATCACATCATACTGTTTTGTAAAGTTATTTAACCTTAGTATAGTGCGAATACCAAGATTGGAACACAGTTCCGACCCGTTGTTCAAATTTTACTGCTCAGAATGCTCCTTTGTGCAGTGTAAACCACACTACTTGAATTAACTGACCATTCCTGTCTGTGCCTTTGGCCTCTGCTTAGATCTGTCCAGGCTGAAGCCTGAATGCTTTGCTCTCTTCTTTGACCTCCAAATACGGTTCTTCCTGTGAGAACCCTCCAGGAATCTGGTCCCCGTCTCCTGTTCCTAAGAGAACTCCTACTTACTACAGTCGCCCTTTATTAATAACTGCTTCAATACATTTTACCTTGCATTCCTGAAAGGACAGCAGAGGCCAGGTCACCTAGGTCAGTTCTTTCTAAAGCCAATGAGCACATTTACGTTTCATCCTCTCCCTTCTCTTAGAAGGTTAGCACTGTTGACTCATCTTGGTAAACATTTTCCTCTGCAGTTTTGTTGTTGTTGAGTTTGCGCCTCTTAAGGCTCTGCTGGCTTCCTTTGTTCCTTCATTCCACACTTTCTTCCTGTGCCACATCAGTTAGGTTGGTGGCTTCAAGTATCCCCTATATTTATATACTCACCCTAATCTAGATGTAAGTTGAAAACCTTTTTGTAGTTCAGGGCTTTTCCCTCTTGCTCCTTGGAGGTCGTTCAGCTTCCGTCGGTCTAAGATTGGACTCGTCATTTCCTCTGAACTGTTTCTGTAACCCACATACACTGCTCCCCAGTGAGGAGGAGGAGAGGAGACTGTTAATGGGTCACATCGAGTCCCTGTGCTCTTCACATGTATGCGCTCAGTAGTTCCGGGAGGAGGTGTTACTGTCATCTCCACTTCACGCACAAGGAAACTGAGGTGTGGAGCAGTTAAATAACTAGTCCAAGATTATCCAGCTCTTACATGACATAGAGCCTTTGTTTCAACCTCTGTGGTTCATTGACTGAGTTGCTCGCACCAGAAATGAGGGGGTCATTCATGGCCGACCCTTCTCCACCTCACTCGGGGGCAGTGAAACCTCAAACAGGACCTTCTGATTGTACCTCGCAGATAATTCTCAGCCCTTTTCCACAGTCATCACAGTACGAGCATCTGTTGTCCCTTCCTGAATGACCGTATCACTGCGTAGCTGATCTTCCTAGCTCCGGAATCACTGCGTGGAAGGTTGGGTCTCCTCACACTCCACGGTGGGATGGACTTTCTCACAGTTAACGGCCCCCTCTGCTCACTGCCCATTTCCCCAAGTGTTCCGTTAAACGTCAGTACAGCCTCACCGAAGTGCCTCCCCGCGCTTAAATACCCTATGCTTTCTCTTGCATGAGAAAATAGAGAGCAAACTAAAAAAACAGGTAATAAGAGAAATTTCTTCTAAATGGATGGAAGTTAGCATACAAATTATGTATTATGAGGTAAGGAAGAGAGAATCTTTTGCACAAAGGGGAGTGTGTCTTGGGGTTACAGACTCTTTTCCAAAAAGAAGGAAGGAAGGGAAGAGGGAGAAGAGGGGATGGGATGAAAAACACACTAAGATGTGTTACCCCCATGTGCCAACTCCCCGAAGAAATGTAACCGCTAGATACCACAAACCGATGAAATTTTTTTTTAAATTTAAAGCGGCAAACTTAAGTATGTATAATTATAGCAGCACCAAAGCCTAAAGAAATCAAGGTAAAAGGGAAGTGAGGGATGGAAGTTAGCATACAAATTATGTATTATGCAGTTCTATATTCCTATAAAATAAGAGTGTGAAAGTTGGCCCGGACCTTCCGGCACCTTCTGAGGAGGGAAGCTGAGGAGCCGAGCAGTATCATTCGCAAGGTCCAAAAGGTTAAGGCAACTCTGCTCGGGGAAAGCATTTCTGAAAGACCTGAGAGAAATCTCTCTCGTCGTTCTTTGCAAAGAAGACACTGTACCTCGTGGTGACCTGGATCCTACACAACTTATTTATGCTAAATGTAACCGAGCTCCCCTGACAAAGTCCAGTAGTCCGGGCGAGCTTTGAATTTGCCGTGTAGTTGAGACTGGCGTCACCCTTCCTGCCTCGGTCTCCTGAGTGCTGGGATTGCAGACATGTGGCACTGTGCCTGTCTTGAAACAGCATTTTCAGGGCACTTGCTTGGCCTCGTAGTGCTCACACGTGGTGGGTAGTGGAGTGGCGAGGCAGCTCAGTGGCGGGAATGGTCAGGACACTGGACTCTGGATTTAGGGTATCTGGATTCTCATGGCATCAGCATTCCACAAGAAGGCTTGAACTTCAAATATTCTCTATAATGGTGACACTATCCCTCTCGTCTTTCCAGCCATGTCTGACGTGTTTATCACACTATTCTCTTTTTAAAAAACTGTCCCAGGCCATGTGGGTGGCTTCTGTTGGTCCCCTAGAAGGTCCAAGGCGCTCTCCCTCTGTTCCCTGACTGCTGCAGGGCCCTGGGGTGCCCTTGCTGCAGTATCGCTACATTCTTCATTTGTCATCACTACTTTTACATATGAGTTCCCTTCAGACACTGTGCCTTATTTTCACGCTAATACAATGCAGGAATAATATAAGTACGCAATAAATTTATGATTTTGTGAAACTTCTCACAGATGAGCTATTTTTAGCCTCTGTCACACACACCTAATTAGCATCACCGCTGCCGCCTTCATTCTGATACCAGGCACCGGGCAGATGTGAATCCCCGTGGGGCCTCTGTAGTGCAGCAGAGGTGTGATGTACAGTACCAGAGCCGCTGGAGGAACAGCTGTCTGAAAACTCCCTCCTCTCTTTCCCCTAGCAAAGGGTAAAAGACTGATAGTTTGTTTTAGTTATGTATCCTATGAGGGAGAACTACAGAAACATGGATGAATAAAATCTTGGTACTTGATCATGTAAAAATAAATGTGTACGTGGTGTATTAGTGTTTCTACTCAGTGAGCTTCAGATCCGGAGATTGTGCTACTCAGACAGCTGGTAGCTTTGCACCTTTCTGGTGATTACAGACTCTTTCTATTGTCAGCAGCCATAATATCCCTGCTGTTGAAAACCTGTGTAGATTGTAGTGACTACTGGTCATTTAATTAAAAAATCTCAAAATACACGTTCTGATATTAGAGGGTTAATGTTTGTATAGATGAGTGAAAGTTATAAACATGGGATTCATTCAGAAGCCTTGTTTGTGCCTACACGTCGCTGCCCTGTTATGAAGTGGAGATGTTGATGACTGTGACACTTACAAAATATCTTTATTTTAAAATTCAGAATTTTGGAAGCAGATCTGTAAGTAAAGCGTGTGGAGTTGCCTGTGAGTGCTGACCTCTGGCTCTGCAGGGACTTCAGGGGTATTGTTACATACACCCAAGCGCTCTCTCAGTCTCCCTCTGTGGGCAAAGTGTCTTAGTGGTCGTAGTGGCAGCTCCCTGTGGCTCCTTTGGTGGCCAGTGCACACTCAGTACGTATGTCCTTCCAGTGCTGCTTGAAGCAAAAGAGGTGAGAGGATTTCACATGGGTATACAAAATGTATGTAACAATATCCGTTAGCCTCCTGTTCATAGGAAAATCAAAAACGTATTTTCGGCACAGGTGAGATTTGGGCGCACCTTTTCGTCCACAAACTCATCTGAACAGGAGTATATGCTCGCACTTTGGTTTTCTACAGTGTAGAATTTTGTTGTGAATGTGTCATACATCTTTTTTGGGGTTGTCCAAAAAAGATTGACCTTGTTTCTTCTTTACCTTTGACATGTGTCCATTTCATATCTGATAAGCATGGTACCTTTTCTCTTTTAGCTGTGTAGATTTCCCCCCTTATTTAAATCATTTGTTCTGTGTTTTTCCAGATAAGGTCTTTTCTTGCATTAAAAAAAAAAAATTGATGTTTGTTTTGAGTACTGCATTGTAACATTAAATCAATACCACATCTTTCTGGTGTGTATATGTGTACACGTATAGATCGAATTCACATGCCTTCACTTTTTAAGAATGGATTCTGATAAGAAAATAGCTCCAGAAGAGTAAGAAACTAACTATAGAGATTATTTACTTATTAATGTTGAAAACTGATTGGTTCTGTAAATGTTTTCTCCCATTTATTCTACTTAGATTATTATACTTTTATATAAGATACAAAAGGCTTGTATACTGTTACATAGTGTAAAGGTTTACAGGCTCTCTACATTGATTGCCTGGTGATGATGGCCCGGATATTTTTCTCTAACAATGTCTGAGCACTATGTCCTTATTATCTTTAAACATTTGAAAGTAATGTGTACTACATGGGTCTTTGTGGACCTTTAAAGAACCAGCCTCAGCGGTGTGTGTATGAAGGTGCTGCTGGCACTTGAGTGTGTGATGTTAGTGTGGAGGGTTGTCTTATCTGAAGATCAGTAGTGACTGTCTTTCAGGTGACCAGAACTCATTCAGTTTGTATTATATGCAGTCAGAGAGTAAGGAGGATCCCAACCAGAAACTTGTAATGAATTTTTGAAGCTCTACAGAAGTTTCAGAATTACGTTCAGTGTATTTGACTTCTATCTTTCCCTTTTCCTCAGAATTTTAAATGGCCTTTAGCAAAGCTAAAAATAAGTGAAATGTGGCCCACAGTACAAAGTCCAGTAATAAAGTGTGTGTGGATAGGGGCAAAAGGAAAGGTGTGTTATCATCCGAGGTAAGGAAAGCGTTAGTCAGACATAAACCTCTGCGCTGACCTTCGGGGAAGTCAAAGCATGAAAGGCCTCCCTGCGTTTTCCCCATTGCATTAAGCTCTTGGTGATTTACGGTGACACTTCCGGGCAACTTCCATTCCTCTTGGGTCTATCTGCTAACAGCATTCCTCAAAGCTGGATAACAAACTGTCCCTACTTTCCCAGACCATTCCTCTTAGATGTTGTTATAAAATCTACCAAGTTTGCCATAGTGTACTTCTTTCTACTCAGGAGAGGAATTCCATATTCTTCCTGCTGTGAGTACATGGAAATTACTTAAAATCTATAATCTGTAGTACCTACAAGGTTGAACATTCTTTCCTGGCTCATAAAATTTCTCTTTTAAAGTCGTATAGATTTTATATATATATAAACATCCTGAAGAAAATGTTATAAAACATATAATATGGATTTTAAATAAGGTCAATGTCTTATTGATGTTATGTTATCAAGGAAGACTGGTGATAGCATCAGAAAAATTTATGATGACCCAACTATACACACATTGGTAAAGTATATGCATCCAGTTGTAACCCAGTGCCACCATGATGATATGTAAGTGCCATGTAGAGAAAGTCAGTGGTGATTAGCAAGAGAGCGGGAGAGAGTTTAGGAAACTGGGGCATGAAGTTTGAAGAAGGTCAGTCTGGCAGTTGACACTGGTCTCGTGAGAGTGCAGAGTGCACCTTATTAATGATTGAGAACTGAGGTAGAAAGGTTGTCTCAGCTGTCAGAAATCTGGTTTCTGGCAAAGGATAAGATGAAAGGAATCAGAAATCGTTGGCGTTGCAAAGGTGCTAGTTACGACTTTATAAATAGTTTAGGACTGGTACATAAATTGTTCCTTTCTTAGTATTCTAAGAGTATTATTTTCCAAGGCAGTTTACTACTTGTTCTAAGATAAAATAAGACCTTTTGGCTTTGTCATCATCCTAGCCATCCCAAAATAGTGTCTTCTTCTGAGATTTCTGTATTCTGTTCAGTTTAAAGGGAAACAGTAAAAGTAATTACACCTCCTGTTTTTTGCATCTCTTTGAATCACAAGTTGAGGTTATTTACAGACTGTGTGATGGCACATGGTGAGAACAGGATGATTCATCCTGCTTACAAAGATGTTTCCTAGGAAAGAGTCACTAAAATAATGTCTTATTGATGTCTTTTTAAATGGTTTTCAGAGTTAAAAAAAAAAACCACTTTCTGTATATGACTGTTAATGGTCATAATTTTTATAACTCCAAATATTGATTTGATCAAATCAAGTTTTTTTCAGCTGTAATTGGCTTGTTTGCCAGATTGGGTATGTACAGACTTTAATGAGTTGATCGTCTGTGAAATACCACTTTTTCTAGATTCTAGAAACCAATAACATCATTGGACAGAAAATCTGAGAGGGGTCCTTTGGGAACGCATGTTTCAGTGGCCTTGGAGAACGGCTCTGTGGGAGCGGGAGGGGCAGAAGCCACGTCTGAGTGCAGGTGACACAGAGAAGAGGGGAACGTGCAAGAGCAGGCACAGGGGAAGACACCCCAACGAGGGACGGGAGCGTAGAGTGTTCTTAAAGGCTGTGAGATTCAGGAGAAGAAAACTGGAGGTAAAAGAAGGATGGAACCATTTTCTGAAAAATCAGAAGAAGCTGGGAATAGAAATACAATGAAGAAGCTTCCTCATTTTCTAAGGCAAGAGGCAAGTTTGAACCTGAGACGTGCGTATTGGCTTAATGGGAAGCAAAAGAGGGCTGCTTGTGGGAGACTGTTCTGTCTGTGAGTCAGAGGTTGGGAAATGCGATGATGATGGTGGATAGATGGGTGATTAATGAGAGTTTGGAAGAGTTGCAGTGGAAAAGGGGTTTATAAGGTCAGGGTCTTGCTGTGTAGTCAAGACTGGCCTTGAACTCGCCATGGATTCCAGGCTAGTTCAAACTTGCTATAGTCCTTCTGCCTCAGCCTCCTACCTCCTGGGATCAGAGGGGTATATCTGCCTGATTGCCTTTTCCAACTAATAATTCCCAACTGTGACAGTTGTGCCCAACTCGTAACTCGAGCTAGAATGCTATCAGTCCACTTCCAGTCTTCTACAGTTGGGCCACTCATAAGATAGAGAAGTAGACTTTCAAGACAGGAAAAGGGATCGGGAGGGCAGGAAAGGGGATCAGAGCTGATCAAGATATGGTGTGTGTGCGTGTGTGTGTGTGTGTATGTGTGTGTTATACTAATTCACCAGAATGAGTATAAAAATTATATGTCACAAACATACTAGTAAAAAATGTTAAAAGAGTAACACCATTTGCAAATATAATTATCTTCTCTACTAAATGATAGGTTTCTTCGGGGGAAGAGTCATGGTGTCTCCCTTGCCCCCACCCCGTGCCCCACACACGTCTTGCTGTCCCAGCCAATTCTCTGTCCTGTCTCGGACAGCAGTGCTAAATTGTTCTGTATTTAACCTGGTCTACCAGTTACGGAAATCAGTATGAAGGTTCCTCAAAAAACTAAAACTAGACATTCCATTCAACCTAGCTGTTCCCCTTCTAAGAGTCTTTCCAAAAGAGGGAAAGATATATTATAGTTATATATGCCTACTCATGTTTATAATGGCACAGTTCACAACAGCTAAATCTTGGAAGTGGCCTGTATGTCCGTTAACATGGAAGTGGATAGAGAAACTTGGTGTTGATATACAATGGAGTATTACTCTGACATAAACAATGATAAACTTTAATCATTTGTCACCACAAGACCATAATGTTAAATGAAACAAGTTAAACATAAAAGTTTAAATATCACTCGCTTTCTTTTATATGAAAAAGACAAAATATAAAGTGTAAAAGACAAGAGGAAATAGGAAATGGTGGTAGAATAGGGGTAAAAGATGGAATGAGAGTGGGGAAAGAGGATAGAAGAAAAACTGAGATGTGTTACTTATCAACATCCCATGAGGAATGTAATTCTTAGATACTACAAAAACCTATTAATGAGGGCCAGAGATTTAGCTTAGTGGTTCCAGGGCCTGCCTAGCAAGCACAAGGTCACTGGGGTAACCACATACAACAATGCTGGGTGTGGCAGCGCACGCCTGTCATCCCAGCACTGGGGAGGCAGAGGCAGGAGGACTGCTGAGTTCGAGGCTTGCCTGGGCTACATAGTGAGCTCAGGGCCATCCTGAACTACAAAAGTGAGACCCTGTCTCAAATAATACATAGTAAGTGAATAAATGAGTAAATAAATATATATACATAGATTTTAAAAGAAAACCTCACTCTAGTGTATAACCAAGGGAGCAGTAGAGGTTTATAGGAAAGTAGTATTTGTCAGAATCTTGGAGAGCACTATTTTATACATGTTATAGCTTTTATCTAACCCCCCCCCCAAATCTTCATTCCGTTCAAAGATAGAGCTTTTTGGAGGTGGATGGATCTCAGGTGTATGAATGTGGATTAAGGGTGTGTCATAAGTGAATTAGTTTACTGATTGGTTTAGCATACTTCTGGGTGTAAATAATGGAAAACCACACAATTGGCTTGTAGCCTGGTGGAATTTAAATGGAAAGATGTAGGCAGGCTCACTGCCTCTGCCTGCTCTGGCACAGACTACTTCTCTTGTGCAATGCCCTTTGACCTGCCACCCTGCTGTAGAGCCAGCTGGCAGTGCCCCGAAACCTCTACAACAAGAAAGGAACCAGGACAATACAGATACACACACACACACACACACACACACACACACACACGTTATATATATATATTTTATATATATACACACAATATGTATGTATATACATATATGTATATACATGTTACACATAT
>PVIC010000562.1:91048-117097 GCA_004025085.1 Thryonomys swinderianus | reverse complement strand
TTTTTTTTCCTTTCTGTAGGTTGTCTCTTCACTCTTGGTTCTTTCCTTTGGTATGCAGAAACTTTTTAATTTCATAAGATTCTGTTTGTTGATTCTTGGTTTTTTGTGTGTGTGCCACTGAGATTCTGTTCAGAAAGTCTTTGCCTGTCCCTATATCTTCAAGAGTGTCACCTATTTTATCTTCAGAAAACTAAGTATTTTTATTTTAATATTTAGGTCTTTGAACCATTTTGATTTTTGTTTAGTACACAGTGAAGTATATAGGCCTAAACTCTTCTGCATGTGGAACTCCAGTTCCTCCAGCACCATTTATTAATGATGCTACTTTTCCTCCAGTGTATGTTTTGGCTCCTTTGTCAAAGGTCAGATAGCTGAGTGTTAGCAATATAGTATTAATTCATCATCTTAGGACTCCTGATTGATAATCTCATAACTGAAGTATTCATATCACATTAAAATGAATTTCCTACTTCCACTTTTCCTTCAGTGTTGGGCTAGCGCTATTCATTTTGCTTTGACCTCTCTACAAAATAAGAGAGCCATGGCATGGGAGACTATTGAGATTTCGGTGAACACAATTCAAATATGTCTAGAATCTTTTGCTCTCTTGTAATAATCTCTCACATAAAACCTTACACTCTTCTCTTTCTGTAGCTAGATGATCATTTCCCATTTGTATGTGCTCCCCACTAGTGGAAAGATTCCTTTGCCAATTATTTTGAGAACACAGAGCCCAAGCCTATCATGTAGCACTTACTCAAAAATACTTGTTGAATGAATTTTAGTGTTGGCACTTGGGAAGTGGGAAAAGTTTCTTTCCTGTTCCATTCTTGTATTTTTTTTCTTTCATTGACCTGTTTGTTAAGGGACATTTTTAAATGTAAGAGATTTTTAAAGATTGTCCTTATTTAGAATATTTTTCATTTATTAAAAAACCTGAAGCATTTGTTATAGGTAAGATGTCAAGGCAGGCATTAGAAGAGCTATGTTTGTGAAAAAGACATGGGCTACAAGTCCCAGGTTTGGGTTTTTTAAAAGCTTTTTTGTTACAAAGAGAAAGATAAAACTTGTAAATTGATACTATATAGGGTATATGAACTATCTGATGGAAAAAGTATATAAATCAGACTGTGATCTTGGAGGCGATTATAGTGATGTGTGCATATGAAAAAGTCATAGCATAGCACTGTACACTTAAAATGCAAACTTTATTTTAGATTGAGCTGTAATTAATATGACTCAATTTAAATAAAGAGATGCTAATTAAAGGTTCCAAGGTAGGGAGAGTTCATGACAAAGAGAAAGTCTTAATTCATTAGTGGTTTGTCTAGTTAGGCAGCTACCTGTCATGATTTAGTTTGGTTGGATTTTGCTCAATATTAAGGTCCCAGTATTGAAATAACCGGTTGCCATACCTGAAAGTTCTTACTGTGTTGACCTAAATACAAACTTTAAAGGGCAGTCTGCCTTAATTTTAGGCAAATACAAAGTGGATGCACTGCTGATTGGCCTGACCTTGACTGATCTTCACATAGGAGGGTAAAATTGCCAGTACCCATCCTTGGTGATTCTGAAGGTGGAGAGTTTCCTAGAATTAACTTGCAGGTCTCAGTGAAAAGAGCCTCCCAGGAGCTGATACCTAGGATGTTAAGAACCAACTCCCACCTGGGACTGATGGCCAGCTGTCAGGCCTGAGTGACCGACTGCCCATTGGCTGGGTCCCTGCAGGAGGCAGTGACATTGATGGAGGATGATGGATGACTCTGACACAGCCCCACCCCACTTGCTTCCCCATATGCATGACAGAAGGGCTTCCATCCCACTGGCCAGCCGACAATGCCTCCAAGTAGGCATTTAGAAGAGGAAAAACAATGCGTTTGAATCCAACAGTGATTCACCACCCAATATGGAGGCATTTAATGAGTTGCTAATGTGAAAATAATTTTCTTTCTGACTTTTGAATAGTAAGAATAAAGACAAGGAGAGAGAACCCATACAACTGGTAATGACTCTGCGGAGAGAGAACAGCAGCTTTCACGAAATGTAAATGAGGGGACCTGTCCCTGAAGAGTTGATAGGAGTTTGTTGGTACATCAGGCCTTGGGGTTTCCTTCTACTTCTGCCTTTTTGCTTTGTGCTTCTGGTTTTTCTATCCTCTCCTTTCTCTCATCTGAGCTGAATTCTCTAGCTCTTCGGAACACTTTTTCTCCTCTAATTCTTCTGTCATTCCTTCCTCCCTTTGTCTCCAGCAGCCTCCTTTCTTCTTTATTATGTCCTCAGCTCCTAATCCCACTTCCATGAAAAATTCTACTTCCTTCCTTCACTTTTTTCATATATCATTATTTTTTCCAAGGGGTTTTAAGGGAGGTGTGTATTTAAGAAATCAAAGTCAAGAAATCTGGAAAACGAAAGAACAAGGAAAAGCAACACAGGGTTTCTTCAACCTTCAAAGCCACCTTAGAATGGGGGAGGAGAGGAGTTGTTGCTCAGTAGAGTGCTCTCTGCCCTTTAGCTAGGAGAGGAGCCGAGGATGACTCTCTAGACTGCAGTCACCTGGCTCACGTGAAAAATAGCTGACACGTGAACTCCAGTATGTTCAAAAGGAAAGCCTGTGTGTAACATGCTAATGAGAGCTAATTTTCTGCAAAGTTCTGCCTAACCTAGGGCAGATTCTGAGTTCTAAAGTATTTCTAGAGGAACCAAGCCTTTATGACTTTCAAGTACAGACAGTCACAGACCACATGCTTCTCTAATGGAATAACTAAGGGCTGACTGTTGATTAGGGATTGTGAGATGTCAACTGTATGGAAATGAGCATTTCTGATTGTTCCAGTGTTCTGTTATTCACCTGCGTAATTAACTGAAAAATGCTTTCTTCAATCTTGTTTGCACAGTTAATGCATCTGACAAACTTTCCCTTAGAGAAAATACCAGGTTAAACTCTACCTGAGGTTCTATTTGTAATAAGCACAAACTCTAATTTTGTGAGGGCTGTATTAATGTCTATATCTTTAAATAACTTTGAGTACTACCTTGATGGGTCAGAAATGTTCGTTAAAAGTATCTGTGAGTGCTGTGTGTGGTGGGTCACACCTATAATCCCAGCACTCAGGAGGCAGAGGCAGGAGGATTGCTGAGTTCGAGATTTGCCTGGGCTACCTATGAGCTCAGGGCCAGCCTGAACTACAAAGTGAGACCCTGTCTTAAAAAAAAAAAAAAAATCTGTGAGCTTTCAATTACAAAAATCTGTGAGCTTGAAATTATGGATTACAGATATGAGAATCAGCAACATGTGCCATGGCTTTGAATTTCTTTTTTGTGGCTGTGTTTGGAAACAGTGTTTCTCTGGTGTGGCCCAGGCTGGCCTCAAACTCTAGTGACCCTCTTGCCTCAGCCTGCCTCTGGAGTGCTGAGATTATAGGAATGTGCTACGATACCTGGCATGAACTTCTTCATAACAGTCTACTTAAGTCATTTTTGAGTCCTTTCTGTCTATAATATAGGACATGGGTAAAACTTTCAAAATGAGTTAAAGCACCATCAGCTGGCTGTGTCCTGAAGGTCACTCAGGAGCCTGTTTTTTGTTTTGTTTTTGTCTAAACCTTGAGTATTCAGTCTTTTCTGGACTTTGGAGAATTTCTCCCATCCCTCACCTCTGGTTCACACAACCAAGTCATTGGGGTTTCAAAAAAACACAGTGAACCCACAGAATATCCAGAGTACAAGACTGTTTTGAGCCATCACAGAAGAAGTTGACAACTTGACAGATACTGGGAGATGCTTGCAGGTTACTTTTGAAACCTTTCTTCTCGATTGTAAGAGTGAAAAGTAGTATCTTTAGATTTCCATTCAAGGCCCCTCCCTGCCACCTCTATAACAAAAGGCAGATTAACAATAAGAAAACATAACCAAATTTGTCTAATATAAATTGTATAATAACATGAGGGTCTTCAATGATAACTCAAAGAACTAGAGAACTGTATTTTTGTAGGAAATCAGGGAACAGTACAGTAGAAGGATAACAAGTATATGATCTGGTAGTTAGTGATGAACGGGGTGGAACGTGTGTGTTCAGATTCTCCTTGGCCTCTGGGTCTGTATCTGAAATAAAGATCTGATAATTTACTTTCAAGGGATTTAGATCCAAATATGTTTTTCAGGGAACTGCTTCAGGAGAGTAAGGGGGGAAGTCAGAGAAAAAGAAAAAGAGGATGACAGTGACCCCCTGCTTCTGTGATTGTCTCAGTTTCCTTCAGCTTACAATTCCATCTGCCAAGGTTCCATATTCTGAGGTATTGTGTTACTGCTCCAATCTGGTAGAAAATGACAGCAGAGAACACAGAAAGAATGTAGCACAAGTGAGGACAAACCCTGGCTTTTTGTATTGTATAACTCCAAAAAGCCCTAGAATGGGCTCAGAGAAATTGTTATTTATCACAGTGGTGGTTGGCTACTCAGGGTTTCTTTGGCTTGACCTCTCTGGATCTGTAGCATGTGGAGACCATTGGTTCAAGCCAAGATATTGGATTAATGCCAGCTGGGGCATCAACCTAAAAGGATCAACTCAGACTGCAGCCAGTGGCAAGCCACAAGTTCAAATTTGAGGTCTACCATGCTCTTGCTACATCACTTCATAGGGCAACTGCTCCATGATTCTACTTCTTCATGTTTGCCCTAAGCTAGAAGAGATAAAATAACATGCAGCCTCAAATGTGGGTCAAAAGCTGGGGAGGATGACACTGTAGCAGTAAACAGGTAAACCAACATTGGCCGGGAATGGACAACTGTCGTGTTGGATAGTGGTAACTGGCAAGATTATCATACTGTATCACTGCTTGAAACATCAAAATGAAAAACTTCAAATTTTCTAAGAACAAATGTTTTTAAAGTACTAATACCTAGTTACCTCATAATGTTGTTTCAAGAATTAAATTAATCGATAAATGGATTCAATTAAATGAATCCAGGTGGTGTTGACTTACATTTAGTAAACACTGCATAGATAGCAGGTATACATAGTATTAATGTTATTATTGTTGTCATCCAGTGTAGGATGTGCACTCACACCAAGAGAGCTATAATGCTAATGCAATAATATTAGGTGTATTTGTTCATTCACAGAATCTCCCCAACCCCTTTCAGTTACTCAGTATTTTCTTTCAAGACTAACTTTTCACTCTCAAAGATTTTTGATAACCATGAAGCAGCTTCTCTGGCTTCTCTATTTCCTACTACCTCTCTTTTAAGATTAATTTTTACCTTTATTGGTACATTGTATATACACATCATGATCACACTCAATATTGGGAATTTGTACCGGTATATGAAACAATTTAATTCTCACTTTTTCCCATCCCCCTACCCACCCCACAACCCCACACCCCTTAAATACATAAGCTTTGTTTCCCTTTTTTAATTATCATCATATTTTTTCTTTCCTATCACCTCTTTTAGTGCCACCAAAGATAGAGCTGTACATGAAAAAGGAGGCACAAGTCAGGGCTGTCTGTGTGGAGGTGTGCTGGGAGTTTAGGATATATGGGGCGGTGAGTAAGGAGACACCTGAGGTCAGACTGTGGGCTGGGATCGTGGCAATAGGAAGGAAAAGAATCTAATGGGAGAGGCAGAAAGAGAGAACACCAATGCCGAGAGAACTCTATGTTGGAAGCATAGACTGAATGATAAAAGGGCTGAAAAAGAGACAGAAGAATCCAAATTAAGGTCCAGATAAATGGGAAGAGGGTGATGACTTCATCCAGACAGGACCGCAGAGTGATAGGCAGTCATTGGGAGGCTTGAAGAGGAAGAGTAGGACTGGCTCTAATGAGCTAAATGTGTGGTGTCTCTGATACCTATGGACAACTGTCATGAAGGTTGATAGGATGAGGAATGAACCAGAACAAAGGGGTGGATGTAGTTGCTTTTGAGTTAAGGAATTTAAGAGACTCAAGAACAATAATAATCGGTATAATATAATAATAACAATAATAATAATAAAATGGGAAAAGACATGAAGAAATAACCTCAGAAGGCCAAAACATTTAGGGAAAAAAATGCTTAGTACCATTTGCCATCAAGGAAATGTAACTCAAAACCACTATGAGATATCATTTCACCCTAGTTAGAATGGTTATCAAAAAGACAAAAACTAGCCAAGTATGGAGGCATATGTGGTTTTAGCTACTCAAGAACCTGAAGTAGAAGGATCACTTGAGTCCAGTAACTTGAACAAACGTTGGCTAGGACACAGAAAAAAAGAATTTTTATATATTACTGGCAAAATTTTAAATTGATACAGTCTCTATAAAGGGCACTATAGAGGCTCCTCACAAAACAAAAACATAGACTGACCATATATCCAGCTAGCCCACTTATGGGTCTGTAGCCAAATGAAACTGTTTTGGCCTATCAAAGAGCATAAAAACTGAGATATGGGCTAAGTCCAGCTGCATACAAGCAGATGAATGAAAGTGTGCTACATGTACACGACAGAACATTATTCGGCCATAAAAATGATACCCCATTATTTGCAGCAAAATGGATGAGGTGGACTTTATATTAAGTGGCTTTTAAAAAGTCAGATACAGAAAGACAAACACTGTATCACCTGTCTCATATGCTAAAAAAGAGTTGATCTGCATGTAAAGTAGTAATTACTAGAAGCTGAGAAAGGTAGGAGTAGAGGGGACACCTGAAGAAAGTGGCTGTATTGTGGGCACTGACACACAGAGGCAGTCAGGGCCGTAGCTCGACAGTACTGTGGGTAACTATAGCTCACCAAACCCTATCGTGTTTTCATGTATAACTAGAAGGGAAGAGCTTATTGGCTCTGAAAACAAGGTAATGACAAAGAGATAAAAAATTAAGTATCCTGATTTATTCAATACATATTCTACACATGTATTGAAATATCATGTTGTACCTCATTGAATATATACATAGTCATTACAGACTGTGATTTGTTTAAGTTTAAAGAAGTCGAAATGCTGTCTACTTTGATTTGGTATTTACATACTGTATCCATGTATGAAATTATCACTGTATCTCATAACTGTAAAGTTAAAATATAATTGAGAAAAACATTTAACAAAGAAATGATGATTCAGTTCATTATTGGAACCACTTTTTTATTTTTGATACATAATGTGTTAAAAATATATAATCTTAAAGTTGAAAGCAATTAGAATTAATAAAATAAGGAAAATTCAAAGATTTAATTAAGGAAGTTCTCAATACATCAATGCTAAATGCAGTTGAATCAAGAAAGAAATTCAATTCTGTGAAATACGCTGATAGATAACAAATTGAATTGGGTGCCTACATGTGTAATAGACACATACAAATTTTCTCTCTTGCTCCCAGAAATTGTCTCCCAATTCATTACCATAACCAAGAGAATCCGCAGCGCTGAGGAAGAAGTGGAGGATCACGTCCAGCCTCCTGGTTTGATTAATAAGCAACAGACTCATGTTCCTGTTTTCGGGGAGCTTTCCTATCATGGCCATGGTCTCTGGAGAGCTCCAGCCTACAAAGCGATAACATCTGGTGCCCATTATCTCCCTAGATCTGTTGTGATTAGTCCATATGATAAGCCTGGCCAATTGCTGTGGGCAGGGCATCGCTACATTCCCCCCACCAGGGCACTGGAGCTGTCACTTCTGGTTTGTGGCCCCTGCTAATTTGCCACCAGAATTTCCAATATCTGCTAGAATTCCACAAGGAAATCTCGGTGCCTTGCAGGGGCAATAGGCTGTGTGGCTGTAGACAGAATGCTAGCCCTGGTAATAAAAAGGAGAGGTTTATCAATTAGCTCAAGCAGCTCCGTGTAGACAGTGACAGGCAGCCTGCCCCTACTTCCGTTGTGTCGTGTTAATGAAATGGTCCAGAAAAAAATTCAGATTTGCTGATAACAGAAGCAGGTGAATTAACTAAAAGCTAATAGGAAAAAAAAAAAGGGAGAATAGAAATTCTTGAAATTATTTGAATAAAAACATTTTCCGGTTTTCTAAATGGTTTTCGTTTTCCTTTCTTCATCCTTTCTCTCAAACTCTGAGACCCAATGATAAGAAATGAAACCCATCCAGGTGGCCGAAGGGCCTGCCACTTCAGATGTAGACCTTTCAAGCCTTTAGAAGGGCCCTCGTACTACATGGTAGAATTCACTAAGACTGGAGCTGTATTACATGTCCCTTTACAGACAACCTTTAAAGGATCCTTTTATGCAAGCTTTACAAGTTGATTTGGAACAAGTATGGACTGACTCCAGAAGTTTTATACAAATGAAGTCAAATCAAACAATTAAAATTTTCACTGAACTGATAATCACTGAACAACTTTTCACTGAAATGCATGTTAATATTATTAATAAGTAAGTTATGAAGATAAAACCTGT
Organism: Thryonomys swinderianus; assembly: GCA_004025085.1. Lineage (NCBI taxonomy): Eukaryota > Metazoa > Chordata > Mammalia > Rodentia > Thryonomyidae > Thryonomys > Thryonomys swinderianus. Next base: position 108,705 of record PVIC010000562.1, on the reverse strand, counting down.
AACATTTTCCAAAACTGAGATTGAGAGAGACAGAGATTAAACTCTTTTCTATGCTTTTTGTGGCTTATGTAATCTTTTGAACATTATTTTCTTCAAAATATTTTTGAAGTTTATACTTGCTTTGGTTTTGTGTAATAATTCACAATATGAAATAAAGTAATAAACTATAACCATTTGCTCTCTCTTATTCAGTAGAACCCATATTTCCTAACTAATCATTTTTCGTTGTGACTAAACATCACTACAAATAATTTATGTTCATGTGCCATTTAAATTTACATAACTAAAATTAAGTTGTTAATTTATCAGGTGAGAAGAAGACAGTGAGATGATTTCTCCTCTGTTATGAAGGTGTTTTGACATCATTCAAACAAGGTCCTAAAAACGGAGAAAGACCCAAAATGGAGAAAGATTAATTTGGAATTAACATCAAAGATGTTAGCTGCAATAGATTATCAAATGTTGAATTTTATAAGCAAACCTCAGACATATAGAGGCAGAATCACTTCAGTAAATGTAAAGATGGGTGAAATAAAATAGTGGTAGAAATATGGAGGGAATTTTTTTTAAATTATCAAGTACTTAAGCCTTAGTCGGTGTTTTTGTTTGCTTGCCTTTATTTCTGTTTTCCATCAGCAGCAATGACTGGAAAAGAAAGTGAAAAATGTTAATGGAAAGCCACCAAGGTCATCCTGTTTCACTTTGCTTAAGTTCTGCTGGCCTTTCTCCTTTTCCTTCTTTGTCAATGGAATTTTATTCTCTTTCATACTGCCTGGGCCACAGTTAGCCATGGAAAGCTGGCCTGACCGACTTAGACATTCGTTCCCCTGGACCCACTCGCCCTTGCCATCCTCTCGTCTCCAGGGCTCAGAGACTCCTTCCCTCCCTGCACTAGGTCTACCTGACAAGGGCGGGCAAGCTTGGTGGTGAAGCTGGTCTCAAGATTTCAGCTCCAGGTGGACTTAGCACCACCCTGTTATCTTTTAGCTCTAAGGAAACAAGATTTGCTCAGTACTGAACTTTCCTCCATTTCACACTGAGTGCTGGTGTTCCAACTAAGAGGTATCCAGGAGTCAAGTCACTGGGGAGAACAGTATGAAGATTCTGTTACTAGTGAAGTTGGCTCCCAAGGTAGACTTACAGTCAGACTGTACCTCAGATCAAGTCAGAGCTGAAATCTGGCAATGCGTTTGGCTAACTGGATCTCCAAAGCCTTTCCTCTCTTATAAGCCTCTGTGCTTTGGTTTTGAATTACTATATTTTCATTCATCATTTTATTCAATGAGGAAGAAGAAAAGGTTTTGTTGTCATCATGGGTGAATCAAAGTGTGAACTAATATGCCCAACTATGTAAATGGTGTAGTAATGTAATGGCAGTATTTACTCAACTTTGCTAGATTCATTCTTCAGAAATGAAAGTGGACTTAGTGGTGTCTTTCCATGCAATGCGTGATAGTGATGGGAAAGTCCCTTGGGACCAAGAGCCACAGAGACAACCCCGCACAGCCCCAGTAGTTCCACTTGGCTGGGCTTACAGAGGAGCCCTCTCCTCTGTGAGAGGTCAGACCCTCTCCATTGACACTAATGGACCGTTTTATGCAGAACTGTTCATTTCCAGAAAGGACCATGTCTGACTGGTGGAGTGATTCACAAAAATCATTTCATTACATGAATACCCTTCATGCGTGGCCTTATTCCCCATAGTAGTGTAGACACTGGGAACTGTGCCTGGGCACCACAGAGGGCTGGGCTCCTCTCCAGTGTTAATCAACCAGAGGTTCCAGGCTCTGAATTCAGACAACCTGTCACTGGCACCCAGCAAACCTCATGACTCCATTTGTCCCGGTAGCCCCAACTTTCCTGCAACTTAGTGTTACTGACTACATTAAGGATGTCGAGCCCCTTCTCTTTCTCCACAGAGCAGCCAATGGCACTACTCACTGAGAGTGCAGCCCGAGAGGGCTCCAGGCCTGTGAGGGTGCTGTCCACCCCAAGAAGGCACTTGCTCCGGAAATGCCCTCCCTTTCTCCAATGACACTGCAAATTCAAAGCGTCACAATGGTAGCATTCCATGTGGGGAAGGAGGATGTGGAAGGCAGAATGGTTGTGATGACCAAGACACTGGTGAAAATGCTGGAGGATTCTAATAGAATAGATCCAAGCCTTCTAAAGTTTTTGCAGGCAACAGAATTTTTACTGTGAGATCACTGTGCCCTCCTCAAGTTGCCTTGCTTGGTCTAAGTCACTATGTTTCCCTCATCTGAATGCTGCTTCCCCTCTCTCTCTTTCTCTCCCCCTCTCCCTCCTTCCTTCTCTCTCTCTCTCTCCCCATTTGTGTGTGTGTGTGTGTGTGTCTCTCTCTCTCTCTCTCTCTATTACATTTTGACTTCTGCACTGGAGCTAGTAGTACTAGACTTTCTTTAATGCTCATAGCCTAAACTTCCAGCCTTTCCAAATACTAAAAAATGATGTCTTTGCCTTTAAGAACACAATGACCAGCAGGCTGTGAAAGGTCCGTTTGGCTGTGATTTGCACAACCCAGGACTGCTCAGAGCTCAGCTGCACCAGGCTAATTTCCATAAGCATCATGTGGTGTTACAGAAACCACATTTTGCCAAGCTGTCAACTATACAGCCTTCTCTTTGCTAAACAGACTCCCATTAAAACTGTCTGCACAATTTGTCAGTTAAATGAGGTACAAGAGGGACGCTCTATTTGCCCCTAATTAGCTGCGCAGACTACCTTTGTCTGTTTGATTAAGCATTCACATTATCAATTTTGTTTAATCTGATTCATTTCACACACCTCCCCTGGGACTTGGCCCATACGGTTAACTAATCTCTGGTATCATCTCTCATATCAGGCAGCTATCAGCTCCCCCAGAACACATTCCACCCACAGGCAGCATGATCATCACGCTCAACAGAGGGGAGTTGGTCTGGTTCCGGACAGAAATGTAGCTCAGGGACTGGAGCTGAACCCGGACATGCTTAACCTAAAGCAGAGAGCAGCTTTTTCCTCGGGGCCATCTGTCCTCAGTCAGCCATCCCCTCATTTGTTCATATCCACCCATTCCTTCTTTCAGGCAGCAAACATATTGTCTGCCTACTATGCACCAGGGGCTGTGGTGGGAGAGGGGAGGGATGCAGACTGTGGAAGACGAGGTCCACGCTCACCGACTGCTTGTGATCTTGGCTCCTGAGGGTACTGTGAAAACCGTCACAGACGCGCACTCCTCCCTGAGGCCAGTTTGTGTCATATCTGTCACACATGGCCTATTCAGCCTGGCCACCAAACAGCTCTCTAAAGAGAACTTTCCATCAAGGATTTAAACACAAGGCCATCTCTCCTCCCACTTCCAGCTTGGCAGAGTAGTTAGCAATGGTGAAGGAGCAGTTTTAAGATTTAGAGTCAATAATCACTTGGTAATAATCAGCTCTGGAACATCATTGCACCTCAGATAATGGAAGTTACATCTTTATAAAACTAAGCTTGTTATTCTTGAGTCACAATCAATAGTATCTGAAAAAGGAGGGCAGGGAATGGGAAGAAAAGAGAATCAACATACATCATGTACAATTACAAATTCCCAATGATGACTGTGATCATAATGTATCCTAAAATGTACCAATAAACTCATAAAGGAAAAAAGAAAACAAAATCATACTCAAACAGAGGGTCTAGTAAACTTTACAGGAACACAAATGAAAATTTTAAGAGGAAAAGTTACTAATTTGGTTCAATGGAAGTATAAATCTATTCTGGGAATGGGAGTGGTAGAAAAATATACAGTTATCCATGGCTCATGGAACACTTGTATTCCTGAAAAATAATATTAAAACATTATGCTGATTAATGTTTCAATCGCAGAAACATGTTCTCTGTGAGGGGTTTTGATTCCTGGCAGGCGGTTCGCACTGGAGAATGGATGCTGGAAACTGAGACTGGAAAGTGGAAGACTTTGGAAGTGGCCCCACGCAATCCTGCACTGTGTCTGGGAATCTCCTGGACGACACGACTAGAAAAGGGCCTGGGAGGGTTCTGCACGGGTGGCTTTGAAATGGGTTCTGCCGCTCTCCATAGCTGCCTTCGGATTGGTGGTTATAATAGGAATATGCTAAGTATTCAGGGAAGAACTGACCCCCTGAAACCCACTGATTCCAGGGAACAGATCCCTGTAGATAAGGTCAATCTTTTCTCAGTAGTTTTGAGGCTACCTCTAATGCTGAACTTGATTTTCTTTCTTCAAGCACAGAACCTGTAGTCCCTTCAGCAGCTTTTTAGGTAGTGGCTTCCAGCACTTTCACCTTTTCCACTCCCTCTCTTTCCAACATGCTTTGCTCTGCTAGCCTTTCCCTCATAGCAAGGGCCCCGCAGCTGAGTTGCATGGCCACAAACATCAAACATGTTGAAACCGGAGCATGATTTAATCAACTCTATGGATATGGTCTAGGGCCATGCTGATCTCCACAATCTCATTACTCTATAGATTCATAGTGCCCTGAAACCCGAGAGTTTGTTTACATGTTGCTTTTATTTAGGTCTCACACTAAATGGGCTCTATCGCTCAGTTTAATGATAATCTTCATTACATGCTAACATCCATTCATCACTTTAGCTTACTGATTTATATCTGACTCTGTCCTTTCAACATTGTTGCCTTCCACTGTGATAAGGACAGCACCGCCATCTCCCTGTGAGTCATTGATTAAAATGGCAAAAAGAACAAGAGTGAAAGTGATTTAAAAAGTCACTGGTTTCTAGAACAAAGAAAACACAAGTCCTGGTAAACTGTATTGGGCCATTACATATGCCAGGCACTGCGCTAAGTACTTTATTAGTCTTTTCCCATTTAGTATTCATGGAACTTTATTCAGTATCTTTTTGTTTTGGTTTAGTTTGTTTTTTTGTGGGGGTTTTGTCTTTGGGGGGGCAGTATTGGGGGTTGAACTCAAGACCTTGTACTTGCAAGCAAAGTGGTGGTGCCACTGAGCTAAATCCCCAGCCTATGCAGTATCTTTAACATCAGATTATAAATGAAAAGTCCGAGAGTAGCAGCCCAAGAAAGTATCTGCCATAAAGAATATAGTTAGTACTTATGTGGAGGGCTGAGCAGCATGACTCAATAGTACAACACGTGCTTAGCATGAGCAAGGTCCTGGATTCAGCCCCCAATACCGAAAGTGTATACACTGACAACATACATATATGCACACATAATGTAGTTATTATGTGGTGCTAAAACTTAACTGAGCACTGATTGATGCCAGAGCCTAACCCTTCAACATGCTGCTTTCACTATACCTTATCATGAAGGACAAGGAATCAGACCACCACAAAAACAAGGGCAGAAAGGAGAGTGATATGAATCCTGGCCATCGAGACCATGTTTGTTAGCTTCCCACCTGTCCTCCCAGGGGAAAGAGACTGAAGTTCCCTCCCTCCTAGTCAGGGCATTCTGTCATTGTGAGACTCTCTTCATGTTGCATTTATTTATTCTTTTGACCCCATTTTCTAATTTCATTAACACACACACACATGAGAGAGAGAGAGAGAGAGAGAGAGAGAGAGAGAGAGAGAGAGAGAGAGAGAGAGAACAAAACTTTACAATGAATTTGATCTGTAACATCAAATTTATCTTTGTTAAAATATGTGATGGTATTGTTTTGGATGTGTCCATTTATACAGAATATACTGAGCTATTGACCAAGTTTTTGTGCATTTCTCTTCCTCAAAACTACATTAAAAAATCTGTCTTTGTGGGCATATTTCCAATCTCCCACCTCTAAGTGGTGCTTAATATTCCATGTCATACATCTCCCATGTCTCATCCATCTCTTCTTCCAAGCAGAGATCTGGATTGCTCATAAATAAGACCAAGTTGAACCTAGAACATACTACAAAGGCAGACTGAAGAAGACAAATACTGTAGCATCTCACTGATCTATGCAATCTAAGAAAGTCAAACTCAGGTCAGAGATTTAGCTCAGTGGTTCCAGTCCCTGCCTAGAAAGTGCAAGGTCCCTGTTTTGATTCCTGGTAACTACATACAACAATACAGGGCATGGTGGCTCATGCCCACAGGCAATCAGTACCATATACCACAAATGCTGGGTTTGGTGGCTCAAGCCTGTAATCTTAGCATTCAGGAGGCAGAGGCAGGAGGATTGCTGAGTTCAAGGCTTGCCTAAGCTACATAGTGAGCTCAGGGACAGCCTGAACTACAAAGCAAGCCCTTGTCTCAGAAAGAAAGAAAAAAGAGAGAGAGAGAGGGAGAGAGAGAGAGAGAGAGAGAGAGAGAGAGAGAGAGAGAGAGAGAGAGAGAGAGAGAGAGAGAGAGAGAGAGAGAGAGAGAGAAAGAAAGAAAGAAAGAAAGAAAGAAGGAAAGAAAGAAAGAAAGAAAGAAAGAAAGAAAGAAAGAAAGAAAGAAAGAAAGAAAGAAAGAAAGAAAGAAAGAAAGAAAGAAAGAAAGAAAGTCAAACTCAGAAGCCAAGAGTAGAGTGGTGGTTGCCAAAGACTAGGAAAATATTGGTAAAAAGGTACCAGATTTCACATAAGAAGAATGAGTAAGTTCTGGAGCCCTCATGTCAACACTAGTCAGTATTGTACTGTTTCCCCAGTTTTTAACATTTTATTAATTTTTTATATTATTTTAAATTGAAAATAATTGTCTATATTTGTGGGGTACAATGTGATGTAGACCCATATATGTCTGTGCTGGGAAAAGACTAAAGCCAGACTAAAGCCATCACTTTACTTATGATTCTATGTGGCAAGACATAAGAAATTTACTCTTGGAAATTTGAGTGTGAAATGTACTGTCATTCTCAAATTTATTATAGTGTCTAGGTTAAACTTTATATCCTCTGGGTGTAAGGAACTAAATAGAAAATTTGGCTATAGCTACTGTGAACTTTTGCATACCAATCCTTATGTGTACTAATCTTTTCTGTTTAGATTTGATAAATACCTATAAGTAAAATTACTAAGTCATATGGCAAGTATATATGGGACATGATAAGAAACTACCAAGCTGTTTTCCAACTGTTTTTTTTTTTTTTTTGAGACAGGGTCTTGCTTTGTAGTTCAGGCTGGCCCTGAGCTCACTATGTAGCCCAGGCAAGCCCCAAACTCAGCAATCCTCCTGTCTCTGCCTCCTGAGTGCTGGGATTACAGGCGTGAGTCACCACGCCCAGCACTGTGGTATGTGGTATTGATTGCTGGTGGGCATGAGTCACAACGCCCAGCATTGTATGTGGTTACTGGGATCAAACTCAGGACCTTGCGCTTGCTAGGCAGGCGCGGGAACTACTGAGCTAAATCTCTAGCCCTTCCAACTGTTGTACGAATATACATATTTACAAGCAATGTATGAAGGTAATTATAAATATTTTCCAGTTCTTTTCAACAAATGCCTATACTTGGGGGTGTACTTTTTTGGACACAGGATCTTGCTATGTAGGTCAGGCTGGCTTTGAACTCACTATGTAACTCAGCCTAGGTTCAGATTCTTCACTATGCTCATGAGTCAGCCTACTGAGTGCTGGGATTACAGATATGCAACTATCTTGCCTGGTTTCAAGTAATACCAACTCCTTGATCATCTCTGTGCCTGTTCCTATTATGTTATATCTTCATTATTAGAAAATGTCCCTATTTCTTTGACTTTTTCTGTACTTAAATCATGTGTAGGCAATTTGGAAGACATATTCTAGAGATTCTAGATGATCTTATACCATGTGAAGAGAATTAAGTTTATTTTGTTCTGACAGATAATGAAATTATTGTTTTATTATGATGATTTGTATAATCATGTTGTTTATCTTAACTAACGTATATCATTTTTAATTTTGTTCTCTTCCTAGCATATTCCTTCCAGTTCTTACTTGCAGAATTAGACATATACTTAGTTCTGTCTCTTCTGACTGAGCATAGACTTCCAGATCTCCTGGAACTTGATCGCCCCTAGAACCCTCTTGAAGCTTTCTGGCCTCCACAGATCTATCACACCAGGTCTCCAAATCTGGCACTGGGCATGTGGAGCTTACTGCATTTTTTGAGACTCCTTATCTGTAACTTTCTTCTCAGAGGTACTCTGCTCTAAATTCTGGCTGCCTTGGCAACTCTGAGTTCTGCTCTGTTTCTTCCACCTGGCACCATTCTTGCTCTTTTCCTTGCACCAGTTAGGAATATACTCCTAGCAAGAAGGGAAAGGTGAAATTTTCTCTATTGGCCTCAATTACTGGTTTTCAGAACACAGCATCCTTGAGTTAGTTTTTGCCAGTGTTTACTCACAAATCTATATGTTAGAAATTTTCAGGTAATTTAACCTTTAAAAAATCTGACCTTATAATTGATAGGTATCATGTTCAAGAAGGAAATAATTTGACTATGTAGATGTGTTTTAGCATTAGAAAACTTATAAGTACATTCTTCACAATAATAGATTTAAGAAGAAAAACAATGATTATTTCCCTAGATACAGAAAAAACATTTAATAATATCCCACATCCATACATAATTTTTAAGAAACACAAATATATTTTAGATGTCTAAATATTTAAAGCATTTAATATCAAGAGTAAGACAATGATGTCTAGTATTACTATTTCCATCCAATTTTGTATTGGAGACCCCTGAAACATTACTGGAAACCTCTTTAGTAGGCTCCAGTTTCCTGCTCAGTGTACAACACAGGCCTGAGAAATCAAACTAAAAAACAGAACTAAGAGAGACAGAAAGTGAGGGCCAGGACAGGCAACGCTGCTTTGGCAAAAGTCACTGATCCATCCAGGCCACTGATTTTTATTACTCAACAATTGGCATAAAGGCAAACTATGTGCAAAGATATGCATTCGTATAGTTTCTATGGAAACTGATAGAGACAAGACTTGTAAAGGAAAAGACAGAGCATTCTCCAATTAGGAACAGAATAAATAAAATATATATTTGTGAGTAGAACATTGTCCTCCTACTAGTTGTGGGAATGGAATTTGGTTCAAGTTACTCTGACCTCAGCATGTAGAGTTCAGCTGGACTCACTTCTACACACAGATCAATTGTGGGGTTAACTATTTAGAGCCTCCACTGCTAACAGCCTTCTTTGGACATAATATTGCAGACTCCTGCAATTTTGAACCTAAACTTAGCTAGCACAAGGAAAAAACTAGTAAGTGGTCCTCCTGCCTTGTGGGAGAGAGCAGCTGATTATACCTAAAGCAGGCTGTAAGCAGTGCAAACTGTAAAAAGTTGGCTTCTTGCCAGGCATGGTGGCTCACGCCTGTAATCCCAGCACTTGGGAGGCAGAGGCAGGAGGATTGCTGAGTTCGAGGCTTGCCTGGGTTACATAGTGAGCTCAGGGCCAACCTGAACTACAAAGTGAGACCCTGTTTCCAAAAAAAAAAAAAAAAAAGTTGGCTTCTTTTTAAAAATATGTCAGACCAAAGCCTGTATGACTCACTAGGGTATAGTGGTGGCATGCAGTTTAGTATTACCTTTCCACCAAAGCCCCAGAAGAGACCAGAGTAGTCCATGATGTTGTGGGACTCTGAAATGAGACAACATGACAGCTGAGGTCAGAGTGAGTTTTTCCAAATCTATTCCCAAACTTGAAACCGTCTTAACTGAAAAGACAGGTTAGTCATGAACCACAGCCTATATCTGTTCTGTTCCTTTTTTTTTTTTTTTTTTTTTTTTTGAGACAGGGTCTCACTTTGTAGTTCAGGCTGGTCCTGAGCTCACCAAGTAGCCCAGGCAAGTCTCAAACTCAGCAATCCTCCTGTCTCTGCCTCCTGAGTGCTGGGATTACAAGCATCAGTCACCACGCCCAACATTGTATGTGGTTACCGGGGATTGAACTCAAGACCTTGTGCTTGTGAGGCAGGCGCTGGAACCTCTGAGCTAAATCTCTGGCCCTGTTCTGTTCCATTTTTAACACAAGAATGCTTTGTCTCTTTTTTCACAATCTTGGCTGCATCAGCAACTTACCTCTAGCAAACACACAGAGCACCCTTGCCTCAATTTAATGAACAATTGTGTCACCAATAAATGTTGGTGGTTCTGACTGTTTCAATGTTTTTGCTTGTTCAGCTCTGACTATCCCAGGTTCTCAATTCACCTTTACTCTGTCTCTGATTCTTTTTTCTCATCTTTTGTTGTAGCATGGAACAAGAGATTGGGATCCCTAGTATTGCCTAGGTACTGTCCCTAGTACTGCCTTAGCCTTCCAGAGTGCTGGGATTATAGGAGTGTACTAATATACCTGGCTCATTTGCATTTTTATTACAAGCAAAAAGTAACTAGAAAATAAATGTTAATAGCTGTAAAGGATTTTATGTATTAGCATACATGAAATTATCTCTTTCTTACATTTTACATACATTATGGCCACTGTCTTTTTCTTAAAAAGGTTTGAAAAACTGTCCAACAGAATGTAAATTATAGCTTATTTCAGAGTCTTACCTGATATTTTTCCTTTTCTTGGAAATATTTCTAAATTGTTAAATTTTAAATACATTGATTAAGTTCATATTCAGGATTTTGAACACATTGTGCACAACTAATTTTTAAAGTCACATTTGTACTTCAATTTTTTTAAGCTGAAAGCAAAATTAAACATTTACTTAGGAGTTAATGTTAGTGTCTACTCTGAATGGTTCTAATTGGTGAACCAATCTATAAAAATAAATATTTAATGTCATAAACTTCAGCTATTGACTCATTAATTTTGTATTTCATCTTAAGCAGGGTTTTGAATTTCTTTGAATATTTTAAAATCATGTAATTACCCAATAAACATTTTTTTGAAAGTCTGACTAATTTAAACAAAAATAATCCTTTCATTCTTTCATTGAATGACTAAAAGACAGATTTAGGTCAGGAATTTTAGTCATTACTTGTTTAGAAAGAATGTTTTTTGTTTTGTTTTTGGTTTTGTTTTGTTTTTTTAGACAGGGTCTTGCTTTGTGGTTCAGGCTGGCCCTGAGCTCACTATGTAGCCCAGGCAAGCCTCAAACTCAGCAATCCTCTTGCCTCTGCCTCACGAGTGCTGGGATTATAGGCATGAGCCATCACACTCAGCATTGTGGTATGTGGCACTGATTGCTGGTGGGTGTGAATCACTATGCCTGGTATTTTTGTATGTGGTTACTGGGGATGGAATCAGGGACCTTGCACTTGCTAAGCAGACATCAGAACCACTGAGTTAAATCTCTGACCCCAAAAAGTATGTTTTGAGATCACTTAAAGATACCAAGTGAAATTTTATTCTCCATACTTAATTCTCAGTGTCTTCCTAATATCTGCTTGTATGCTCTAATTTTTAGTTTAAGTATTTTAAAATCTCTTTTTTCCAATAAATAAACTGATTGTTTTACACTAAAAATTATTAGCTCAAAGCTCTGACCTCATGAAATACTTGATTATTCTTCCTGTCATTAAACTGCTGTGAATAAATATAATTTAGAGTGGTTATAAGCATCCAAGAAGATCTTACCTACAATCTTAATAAAATAAACCTTAAGTTTTATAAGTTTTTCAGTGGGTACTCCCAAACTCTATCTTTGTATCAATGTATTTTTAATCCCACTTATAAAAAATTAAACAATTTTAGATAGGAAATTAAATTATTTTTTAATTAAACACAAAAATATTCTATATGTTACAAAATTGTCAGATTAATGGAAATGTCTCATTCTGTAAATTTCATAGACTTCATAATAGTGGCTTAAAGTAATCAGCCTCTCATTTACATGAATAAGTTTTTTTAATAGATCTGTATTCTGCTTTGGGAATCATTCTGACTCATTATTTTCTTACAGTTGATGCTATTAAGTATCAATACTTATGCTCATTGGCTTTGCCATCAGTTTTATATCAATCTAATTAGTATTCTTATATGTAGTCATGTTAATTAAAAAGGATATCAAGTCTCAAAGATAGAAATTGTACTCTCCTTCATAATGTTTGCCTAAAGAATAACAGATAATGATGGATAAATACAAGAATGGAAATTAATCCTTCAAAGAGAAGCAAGGGTTGGGAGGTAGCTATTGCCCTCTTCCCTGGAGAAGAAAGAAACCTGTGGAGGAGGCTTTACCATGGCTTGTGTTCAGATACAAAAAGGAGGAAATTTGTGGCTATTTTTTGACTTATATAAAAGATATAGTACCTGCCTTAAAGTACAGATGTCCTTCCCAAATAACATACTGTAGTTTTAAAATTTTTATTTTTATTAGTACATGTCTGCAGTGCATAATGATCACATTCATCATGAGGAGCTGGTAGGCATGCATAGCACATCTTGTTTCTTTTTACTTCCCCTTCCCATTCCTTCCCTCTCCTATCTCTCTATCTCTTAATTGTCATGTATACTTTTAACTGAAATCAACTAAATAACTTTTGGATCTCTCCAATTGTTTTGGTTATTGATTCATTATTTTATTCATCCATTTATTGCTAGGTGATTGATTCGTTCACCTGATGAATAAATTTAGAGTGAAGATTTAGTAAAGAGGTATCATTTTCAAATGGCTGAGAACATGCTCTGTTGGGAGAGTGTGGACTTTCTGGTGACAACCGGTGGGTCGACTTCACTTCTGGAGGTGGGTGCCTGCTAACTCCGAAGAGTCAAAACATCTTGAAGACGGGATGCTCTCCCAGTTTGAGGAGAGACGGGTCTTATGGGGAAAACAAGGAAATTCCTAAAGGGAGAGTCAGATAAAAGTTAATTATTTGGCCGAACTGGCACTGGGCTTTGCTTGCTTGCCTTGCTACCTAAAACAAACCTGGGCACTCATCAAAACTCCATTGTCTTTGTTGTTCCTCAATAAATTTGGAAGCTTGAGTCAGTTCAGGGCTTCACTCCATTCTGGCGAAGACCCCTGGTCCCCTGAAGAAGTTACTCTTTGTCTCTCACATGCTCATTTGTCTCTCTACAAAGTTTGCTGGCCTGAACCGAGCAGCAGATGGCCTGAGTTACATATTGCCTCTGCTGCTTAATCTCTTTGTTTTGCAATTTTGTCCTCTCTAAAATGAAGATTGAAAATGGGGGAATATAATAGTAACATCACCAGTGAATGTGTATATATTAACAGCCTATTTTCATGGTTCTCACTGTTTGATTGTATTCAACAAATGCTAGTTACTATAACATCTATTAAGTGCTATAGATTTAGATAGTACTTAGCACTCAGTATAACAGTAATTAAAACTTTAAAAACAATTATAAATCTGTTTTTTCTAAAAGCTTTAGAAGTATTGTACTGTTGTGTTTCTCAGGTAAATTTCTCTCTGTTCATGCATATGCATGGGTTTGTTTTACATGAAGGTACTTTCATCATTCATTTCTTCTAGATTATAAATTTATTCTTGAGTTAATGAAATAAATGCTTCAATACTATATTTTGAGTAAGTAAAAATTATTCGTGATGTCACAGGGTAGGCTGTTGAAAGTTTGATCTCCTGATAGAATGGATGATACAATAGTGTGGAACTTCTTGATTGCAAACAAATATGAAAGCAGCAGAAGGGACATCTCCTGTCTCAAAAGCAACCAAATCAAAAAATCTTGTAGTACTCCACTGTATGTATATAGTTCTGTGTGCAGTCTCTTAAATTTCAAGCAGTAAGGGTTCAGGCTGTGAGAAAACATGTGAATGTGTGCTGAGATATTACTTACTGAACTTCATGAAAAACGGTTGAGGGCCAGAGGGTTAGCTCAGTGGTTCCAGTGCCTGCCTCGTAAACGCAAGGTCCTGAGTTCGATCCCCGGAAACCACATACAGTGCTGGGCGTGGAGACTCAGGCCCACCAGCAATCAATACCACATACCACAGTGCCAGGCGTGGTGGCTCACGCCTATAATCCCAGCACTTGGGAGGCAGAGGCAGGAGGATTGCTGAGTTCGAAGCTTGCCTAGGCTACATAGTGAGCCCAGAGCCAGCCCAAACTACAAAGCGAGACCCTGTCTTAAAAAACAAAACAAAACAAAACAAAACAAAATGGTTGATATGATGGCACATGCTTGCAATCTCAGTACTTTGGAGGCTGAGGCAGGAGGATCACAGTGAGTTCCAGGCCAGCCTGGATTACATAGCAAGGCTCTGCCTTTAAAAACAAACCAGAAAAGAACTCATGAAAAGTTCTTTCAGTGGAAATAAAATACTCAAATACATCCTTTAAGAATGTTATTATCAGCACAATGCTGGCCTTGTTTTCTCTTAGTTCCTATTCTCTGTAATTATGGTTTTCAACCATCTGGGCCAACTTTAGTATATTTTCTGTCAATGTTAATGCTATTTATAGCTTCATAATGAATTAGTTACCTTAGTCAGTTAAAGAGTTTTACTTTTTGAAGAACAGTTAAAAAATAGAGTCAGGGTTATGCAGAAAACGTTACCAATAGAATATTTATCTGTCTGTAGGTCCATCTATCTATCAATCTATTTATCCAACTTTCTGTCAAGCAGACTTCACTTTGATAAATATTTTTCAATGCAAAATAAGCTTTTAACAAATCAATGTCACTCAGTGGACACCAATATATGTAATGTATGTTTGTTTCATTCATGTTATATTTATCAAGTGCAGTTATATTTTTTATCGTCTTACTAGTTGGTAAGTTTTACTTTAGAGGGACTTCTTATGAAGTTTTCCAATTTCCTTATCAAACTATTCATAGAAAAGTCATGAGTAATAACATCAATCAGATTTATTTTTCATGACTACTTTTATGGAAGGCCTCCATGTTTCTGTGTCAGATACTCAGTAATATAATTGAACAGTAATTAAAATAAATAAACAATTATGTAATTAATTATTTTCTCAATCTTTAACTTAAAATGTTAATGCTATTTATAGCTTCATAATGAATTAGTTACTTTAGTCAATTAAAGAGTTTTACTTTTTGAAGAGCAGTTGAAAAATAGAGTCAGGGTTATCCAGAAAACATTACCAATAGAATATTTATCTGTTTGTAGGTCCATCTGTCTATAAATCTATTTATCCAACTGTCATCTCTCCATCCATCCACTCATCTGCCCATGAGACAGTCAGAGCCTGAGTCAGAGAGACAGAGGGAAAGAGACAAGGCGTTAGTTTACATGGTCATGTTCTCCATAAGCTTAAGAGTCAGGAAAATCAGCGATGTGGTTCTGGTCCAAGTCTGAAAGACTGATAACCAGGAAAGAAGATGATGTGAGTCCCAGTTCAAGAACAGGGTAAGACAAGACCAAATCTCACCATAAGCAGTTATGGAGAGAACAGTTTTTCCGTCTTCTGCCTTTTTGTTCTATTTTTAACCCTCTGTGGATTGAAGGTGAGTTTGGTGTCCCACACACTAGGAAAAGGCAGTCTGTTCTACTCAGTCTATGACTTCAGAGGTTACTGTTATCCACACACTAGAGGTGACACTCAGCTGACTACATTGGCATCCTGCAAACCAGTGAAGTTGGCACGTAACATTAACCATCAAGAGCAGATAATGATAGTGGCTCAACATTAGCAAATGTGGCAGCTTTCCTACAGAAAGCTATCTGTGATCTCACATACTAAATATGCCCCCAAAATACCCTGAAGGAAGATAGACTAAACTGATTATTTATTTTGAGATGTTAGATGGTGCCTGAAGAATTACGTTTAATAAGGAGTGTTCTTTTTCCAAAAACACAAGAGTATGACTGATACATGAATGTTAACATGTTTAACAGTTTATTACAGTAAAAGACACACTGCATGAATGCCCTGAAAATATATCCTCTCATTTGGATACATTTATCCTATCATTCTTGCCACTTTCTGAAGCAGTTCGGTAAGTCCCCTTTCTTGGGTGGTGAATCCTGCTGCCATGTGCCATCCTCCTTCACCTTATTCTTTGAATCTTCCCTGTGACTTTTGGCCCTTCCTGAAACTCAGTGACCATGAAAGGTAAATATTTTGAATCAGTTCAGGACATTGAGGCAGCCATGAAGTCCAATTGAAGACCTTCTGGAAAGAAGACTCCAGAACTGCTCCAGAAAGTGGTAAGAATGACTGGGTAAGTGTGACACAATCAAGGGGAAGTATTTTTAGAGATGTTAATGGTTATGAGTCCTTTATCATAATAAGGTTTTTTTTTACATTTATACCTGGACCATAGTTTAAATCACACCTCATATGCATTAAGATTATTCTTGGAAGTGTTAGAGCCTCCACTGCAGAGAAACCATGAAAGGCAGTTTCACTGAGTGAGTGATCCTGGCTCCAGCCAGAACTATGTGCTATAAAAGGTCCCAACCACATTCTGCACGAGTTGCTGAAATGGAAAATTGTGGATATAATTCAGTGATGATTGTTTCAAAGTACCATTTTGGAGAAGTTTGTTACGCCTCATAGATCATCAGCATAAAAGGTGTGACTGAAAAGCTGCATGTAAACACCATCACTTTGCCATAATTCCTCCTTTAATTCCTTCATAATATTAGAGCTACTTTCTGTTCTTCTTGGTAAATACTGTGCTTTTGTCTTAAGAGTTGTTGTCCCTTAAGCCCCTCTATTGCAGAAGTAATGATCTGGAAACATAAACTACGCTTTTTAGGAGTTCCACACTTTAAAAAATCAGTAAAATGAGTCACTTTTATTTAAAACAAATAAAGTGCAAATTTTCTTTTCTTTCTTATTCTCACTCTTAGTTTATCTATTTAGTAGACATTTTAAATGAAGTATTTTCTTTCCTTTGTTTGACAGACACTTGGATACATTTGGGACATTCTTTCAAAGATGGCTACAGTGGCTACATTCCAAGCTGAGGCCACCTACCACCTACTGGGCAGAGTGGGTGAAGCGATTTGTGAATCTATAAAGCATTTGGGATCCTCCTGGGTAAAGTGTGGTGCTTGAATTATAAGACCATTATCATTAACAATTGGCAGGAGGCTCCTCTCATTTCTCTTACAGAGACTACAGGGGTTGAAGGATGGTCGCCTTGATCACCACACTGACCTCACCTGACTGATGCTGCCCAGGGAGCCCAGCCCTCAAGCATCCCAGGTCCTAGCATCCCTTTGCTCTGAGCAGCAGGGACTTGTCTAGGGTGAAAAAATGAAATTCCTTCGCCATTCAAAGTGGTAATGACAGTTGGTGATCATTACCCAGAACATTTCTTCTAGGGGAATTAAATATGAGAAATATCAAGGAAAGAAAAAGAGGTACAGTTAGGGGGGCTTTGGTCATTGCCCTATTCAATCTGTACACCTACACCAGACATTCTGTACAACACCTTATGACCCAAGTTGAGTCCACATCTGTTATTATATAATATAGACAAGGTTTTAGTTATTTGCTAAGTCATAAAACTATAACCTCATATGCATTACCTATAGAATGTCTGTTGCATGTTACACATTATACTTTTTCTCATTTAGTTATTGTATTTTTTCATTGTATTCTGTGTCACATATTGGTACAAATTCCCCAATGTTTTGGGTGATTGTGAGCTGTGTATATAATGTACCAATAAAGTTTACTGAATAATGAAAAAAATAGACAAACAGAGGCTGAAGAGAGAGGCTTGCCCAGGATTACACAGCTAAGGAATAGCTTCGACAGACAGTAGGATGGTCTACACCTGTAATCCTTCCTCTCTGGGAAGCTGAGGTGAAAGAATTGTAGGCTTGCTGGGC
>PVIC010000562.1:71091-90948 GCA_004025085.1 Thryonomys swinderianus | reverse complement strand
AGACAGAGACAGAGACAGAGACAGAGACAGAGAGACAGAGAGACAGAGAGAGAAACAGAAAAAAATGGGGTCAGGATGTGGCTCAGTGGTATAGCACTTGATTGGCAGGTGCAAAGTCCTGGGTTGGAGAAAAGAGGACTCAACTAGTTCTGATTAAAAAAAAAAAGAGTTGCTCCTTTTTCCATATTTAAACAGTAAAAGATGACTTTAGAATTACCTGTTTAAAAGCAATAGGACATGCTAACACTAACTAGCAATGTAAAAGCATTGGAAGAATATTATGCTAAAATGAGGTTTCTAAAAGGGCTATTTGCATAAGGATATAGTGGTCCAACACTGAAATACATACTTGTAAAACACAAAAGTAATAAATTTTTAAAAATTCTCTAGTAAAATGCTTACTATTTTTCAGTATTCTTCAAAGTACTTATATATTAACTTGTTACACCCTCTACAAGTGACTCTGGGAGGTAGGTATCATTAATTGCTCCATATAATAAATAGGGAAACTGAGGCACTGAGAGGTAAAGAAATGTGCCCAATCTGACACAGCCTAAGATGTGAACCTGGATTTTTAGGTCACTATCTAGCTCTATCACCCAAACTTTTAATTCAAATATATTGGCTAGAATTAGAATCTGGGGTTTGCCAATTTCAAAGCTTCTGACCCCTAAAGATGCTACTTAATTTTTCTGAGCTGTTTTCCTCATCCATAAAATACATGTGACAGATGACATTGCTTGAAGAAATTCACTCTTGGTATGTGGACAGCACCAGTAAGATGCCCGGCCTGTAACAGTTTCCATATTCCTAGTTCTTTCTCCCCTGCCTCTCTCTCTCCTTGCTGCTTCCTCTTCCCTCACCCTCGCCTACTTTGGTTCCTTAGTGGCTGGCCCACATGCTTCCCGGGAATCTACACTCACAAAGCCTTAGGTGCCAGTCAGAAGGCCTTCCATCTGGTGCCCATGCCAAGAGCCCCAAGAACTGTGCTCAGAACCTCTGTCACCCTCAATTTTTTCTCTCCCTTCAGCCACTGAAGGTCATTCCAATAAGTCTGATTGAAGCCCTGAGGTAAAACAATATCCGTGGCTTTAAAGACCTAAACTAGCCCAGCAGTGAGTTCAAGCAAGTCCCTGCAGGACACACTGGTAGTGAAACTGGGGCTGTTCCAAGACCATCTATTCGGTGACAACGCCATTGTCATAAAGTCGGCTTTTGGATCTGTCTGTGTGAGACCCATAGAAGCAAAGCTGAAGAAACATCAGCTGGGCTGGCTCATCCTTATTTCTTTCATATCCCCCTTGTCAACAGTTTGAAAGTGAGATGGCTAATTTTGGGCCTGACAAGAAAGGACGGATCGTTTTCTCAAATGCTGTTACCAGCGGAGTCAGAGCTGGTACACTCTCCGAGGGAGTCCCTGAACCACAGGTTACTGGCAGGCGCACAAACACTCGCTGACAGCCATTTGTGACCAACTATGAAACACCATCTGCTGTGGAGGGGGAGGAGGCGCTCTGGCAAGTGAGAGCCGCGGCAGAGCCTCTCTCTGTGTGAACTCAGGGCAGACCACGGGCGGCCCTAAAGGGGAAGCTGCGTAGCCTGTGTCCTCCGCAGTCACACGCATAGACATTTGAAGATGCTGATGTCTTTCTAGAAGTGAGAAGATTCAAATAGACATTTCTCTTAACATGTAAACATTAAACCACTAAATCCAGCAAAACAATATTGTGAAGCAAGTACATTTCCAGGATAAAGTTCCCTTGGAGACTTGAGCCAAACTGTGTTTGGACTTTATCAAAAGAACAATAAAGACTGGACCTATAAGCATCTTTTGTTTTAATATGAGATTTTTAAATTTTTCATTATTTCCCTATTGTAAGTAGAACTGAGGTTTCTGGAAGGAGTTCTGCTTTACGACTCAAGATACATGTTAAGGCAAGCACAGTTCCTTCTCCTGAATCGTGGAGACGTTATTTGGAACCAAGTAACACTCTACTGGAAGGCGAGGCTTCAGTTCTTTGAGACATTTAGGAAAGGGGCATCTTCTTGCTCATTAACTTTAATAAGGCATAGAGCCTGGCGGATGCCAACCTTTCCCTCTCTGGGTCGGAAGTCTGGGTTTTCCTTTTTACTAGACTTAAGAGTCCTGCCTCATGATTAAGTAATGAGAGCTGGCATCAACTAGCTGAGGTTTAGCTGATCTTGCGTTTATCCTTCAAGGCTTCAGGGAGATCATAAAACAAAATGTTCTGAAGCCAAATATACAAGTAAATCTAGATAAATAGGTAGGTAGGCAGATAGATGCTACACAGAAGAAACAAGCCACTTACTGACTCCCCTGGTGTTCAAGGGACTTAGCAGGACTTCCACGCTTGCCAGGGGGAAATACAATATCTGAGTTATGTGATCTAGTTCCCACCTGCAAAGTCTGACCACGAAGTTACTCCATCGCTCTGGCTAGAACCTCTCGGAATGTCCGTGTTTGCTCAGTGTTCTCAGACTTAGCTGAGTCGAGTTCGCCGGTATGTGTCCTTGCCTCTAAATCTTACAGAACGGAAGAGGAGCTGCTGTTCTGAGGCTGAAATCCAATAACCGCAAGTGCAAGCTCCAGATCAGCCCTGAAATCTGTTCCCCTGAGGAGGGGCGGGGCAGAGGTGGCCTTGGAACCCTTTATGAATCCCAGGACACCAAGGCGTGGGGAGGACCTGCTCAAGGGAACATCACACAGCGGTGACAGATAAGGAAAAAAGACTCAAATGTGCTTTCACTTATGGCCATGCAATATGAAAAACAAATCTAAACATTTGTCTGTAGAATCAGGTGATGATTGGCTGTCTCCTGTCTCAGGGGGAGTGGGGAAATGGTCCTTGCACCTGCCACCTAATTCAGTTTAAAACCTGACGCATTTACCAAGAGTGGGCTGGCATAATGAAGTTCATTCAGGCTGTCTGTGGAGTCAATAACTTATCCCCAACTGCTTTTGTTTCAGCAGCCGCAGTGCCTCTGATCGGCCTGAGGTACTTATTCAAGTAAAATTTATTTTCAATTGCTGGCCATAATGCTGCAGGCACAAGCCTGGCTTTGACAGGACCTTTTGCTCAAGGCTACACTATTGTTAAAGTTTGTGTCTATTGTCTAGGGTCTTTGATCTGTCAAAGCTGCTTAACAAGCTGGTAAAAAACTGTTTGAGATAACAGGTGTGTCCTTTGAGGGCACAGGGACATTTTTCAGCTCTGTTAAAAGACTGGGTTGAGGGTTGACTGAAATTTACAAGCTGGTTGGTGGTGATCTATGTAGAGTACTTTTTAAACAAGAAAGTGAGATTTAATGTCTACTTCCTTAGATTTCCACAACAAGTGATCTTTTGAATGAGAGATTTAAGAGACATGTTTGTTTTTGTTATTATTTTAATCAGGTCGAGTGTTAAATTGTTTGTATGTAGATTTGTATGGAACTAGAACCAGCACGGATAGTGTACAGGAGATGTGAGAGGCCCACCGCGATGTCCGCAGAACAGTCGGTGGCTGGCTGATGGTTACCAACCACACGGGACAGTTCCAAAGGCTTCTAGCAGCCAGAGAGAAGGCAAAGGCAATAGCTATGCACAGACAGTGGACAGACAGCTCCTTTTCCTGAGTCTTAAGCCAGAAAAACTGAAAGTTACCCATTGCAGAATTCTCTTCGGAGGCCAAATTGTTTCTTCCATTATTTTCTGGAGCACACTCCTCTCTTATCTGAGGGGAAATACTTTCTCAGCTGCCTCTTTTCAAGTCTGTCATAAATGCTCTGACTGCCTCCTCCTCTGTCAGTAATTTTGTTTGGGTTGAAGATTAATGGAGCTAAAAGAGGGGACACAGTTAGGTCATTTACACTCTTCATCTGCATAAAGCTGCCTCAAGTTCACCAAACCCTCTTCGGAAAAGAATTGAAATTACAGCGAGATTTAATCCTGTTTGCAAACTGATCAAATGCCTTCCACCAAACACCTCACTTTCCAGATACTTCTAAACTGGTTAAGAAATCAGAGAGTTAAAGAGCCCAACAGTAATTTTTTATTCCAAAACCATCTCTAGAGGGAAGACTCAACACAATGTATCTAAAAATAATTGATCATCGATTTTCTTCCCAAAAGTTGTCTGACTGTAGCGAATATGCCTAATATAGATTTTCAGTTTCTAAGAAAGGAGATTAGAAAGAGACAAAGTAGGAAATTTTAAGTAAGAAAATTCAAAATGATTATATTCCCCTCACTCCTACACCAAACCAAAGGAACACAAGTGAGGTACTTTATGTTAATATTTAGCATGTTACAGAGACATATTTGGTTAACAGGAGAGAGAAAGGAAAGCACTGAGCAATGTGGGATTGTAGGCAATGCAGTTACTCATGCTAATAAAAAATCAATTTCAGCTTTCATGCTGTACCTATTAGTAAATAATAATTAGTAAATAATTCCCAGCTGGGGCACTAGACCTCAAATATAAGTGGAGGCTATTTAAGTTGGGACAATTTATTTGCTTCTATAAGTGGTATTTGTACCTATTATTCATAATATACAGGATAATTGAGAGTATTTTGAGGATTACATATAACAATTTGTAAAAGCCAGTTTGGCTCTTAATACCAGTGTTCACAACTGACTCACATGACATAATTAGTGATAGAGAAGATTAGTGAATGCCAGTGTTCTTGGTATAGAAGCCTTCACTGAAGCATGACAGTAATCAGAAATAAGCAACTTCATGGATATAACTACATATAACTATGAATCCTCTATGCATTATGTAAAATCCCCTTTGAGTAAAGAAATGAAATTTTAAATAGGAAAAACAACATTGGGCTTTAAAAAAGCAGTATATACACAATTATTTATTCCAACTGATTTGTAGTGGTAAAATACCAAGAACTAGTACACACACACACACACACACACACACACACAATACAGAAAAGGTAAGTTTTCATCTTCTAGTGGAAAAATGTCAAACCTCAGTATTTCTCCTTCTAATATTCATTTTAAGAAAGAACAGGAAAAGTTGTGATTGAAATATTGTATTGGAGTTCCTGGAAGCCTAAACAGATGAAACACCTGCTGTTTTGATGTGAACTGGGCTCCCGGTAAAGCTCAGTTGATGGTTTGCAGCATTCAACAGCGGCTGCTCCCAACGCTTTCCCATCTGGAGAGGACAGCAGAGCAGGTGCCCTCATGCCTGGCTCGTACCTGGGAGGATTACAGCGCGTCCCTCCCTCCTCACCTCCTACTTTATTCTTTCCTGCTTGTCTACAAAAAGCAAACAGCCAAATAAAGGATGAGAGAGCACATATCTGCCACACTTAGCCACCCACTCCGTAATATTTTGTCACATCAATGGGTACTACTACCAGTGCTGAAGCTAGAACTGGGGTCTCGGGAACACAGGAAGTGGTCAAACGTGGTGCTAATGTCTGGGCCCTCCGGCACAGGAGTCCTGGAACTCACACGGCGGAGAGCCTGGACCAGAGGATGGGCACCGAGGCCTCAGTTGGTGTCCCTGTTGTGAAAGCTCACTGGCCTGGGAGCACTCTGTGTAGCTCTCAAGCACCAGCCAAAGATGACAGCAGAAGACCAGGGTGAAGGCTGGGATCCCAGAAATCTCTCACATGTTGCACAACTAGCATGTTGCCCTTTCTAGAACTATTCTTCCCTCAGTTGCTGGTCTCATCAGTGGGTGGGTTGGCATCTGCCCCGTCTTCTACTTGCTCTCAAAGAAACAAAATGATTAGAAAAGAAAAGCTCTGTGAGCATGTTGATCCTGATGCTTTCGTTTCACAGAGAAGGTTATAGGCTCAGAAGACATGAGCGTGTCCAGTGAGGTCGCTCAGCTCAGTGGACAGAACTGACATTAAAACCTTGACCTCCTGACTCCAAATACCATTCTTCTGGCCAGCAAGTATGTTCCTTGTGTTTACTGTCCAGGTCTTTGACCCCAAACAGAAGGAGATGTAAAGAGTAAGATGACAATCTGTGTCCTTAGGATTAAATTTTGAGCCCTGTACAATAATACTTCTGTTCATGAATGCTTCTGTTCACAATTTGATTCTCAAACAGAAGTGTTCAGTGACAAATATACATGCAGCCATCTTCCCCCAAATTGTAAAATGAGTGACTTCATGAACGGAGGTGTCAAGCTACTTCATTATGCACTGAAGACTTCTGTTTGAGAACCGAATCATGAACAGAAGCATTCATGAACAGAGGTATTATTATACTGAGGGCAGAAATTGAGTCTTTTTTTACTGACCATCCTGTTTCAGTCAGGGTTCCTGAAAGACGCAGAACAGGAAGAATTGTGTTCATCTGAAGGAACTGACCGTGTGAAGATGGGACTGGTAAGTCTGGAGTCTGTCAGGCAGGCCAGCTGGCTGAAGTTCTGTGATACAACTTGAGATGGAATTTCTCCTTCCCTGGGAAACCCCAGGTACTGACGGCAATGAAGGCCTTCAACTAATGGGATGGGACTCATCAACATGGCAGAGAGTAATAATCTTCACTTAAAGTCAACTGACTTTAAATATGAATCAGATCTGTAAGATATCTTTACAGTGACACTTAAGGAGTGTGTGACCAGGCCCCTAGACACCACAGCCTGGCTACATTAGTAAACAAAATCAACTATCATGTCATCGCCAAGAGTATCACCCACTGTTCTAATTCCCATGGCGAGGCTTCCCATGGTCAGCTCTCATATCGCCTCACTGGACCCTTCTCTGACCCTCTTAGGTAAAGTCAAACTCAAGTTGTCACCCTGTTTGATATTCTTCATACTTCTTATCAATATTTGTCTATTGATTTGTTATATCCCTGTTCATTTTCTCTCTCCTTCCTGGAATGAGAATGTAGTGTCTTATTTGTCTTATTGAACACCTTATCCTCAGAAGCCATTTACCATAATAGTTAAAAATATGGACACAACATGATCTGCCTGAGTTTGAATCCTAGCCTTGATGCTTAATAACTGTGTGACTTTTGGAAAGTTGCCCAACCTCTCTGGACCTTGGTTTTACTATCCTGGCAAGTGGAATAATATTAGTATTTAATTCAGAGGATTATTGTAATTATTAAATGAGATAATAGGTACACAAACATAGAATAGGGCCTGACACTGACAACTTAAAAGAGGATGTGTCTATTGTTGCAATATACAGTCAGCTGGTTCCAAGGCAGAATGGTAGGGTGGAGGGCGTGGCAGAAGAAGGCTGCTCAACCCAGGGAAGCCAGGAAGCAGAGAGAGAGGAAGGGTAGAGATCTAGTCCCCAGGGACCTCCTGTGAACTCATCAATGGGCCAATCCCTGAAGAATATTGTGTCCTATGATCCAATTCCCTTCCACCTCTTAACACATGAGCTTGGGGGAATATTCTAGACCTATGCCATAATATCTGTTTTGTCAAAGTATCGAGAGACTTCCCTGAAATTATATAGCGTGTTACCCTTAAAAGGGAGCCACTTTCAATACAACCCATAGAAATGGGGCTATCAGGATAATTAGGCTATTCTTTCCTCTTTCTTATCTACTTAAATTACAAAGCTACTTTCCATTCCAAAAAATGTCTACAACTGTGTGAGATAATAGCCCCAAAGGCAACATAGTAATGTTTTTTTTTAACAGAAATAAATTTATTCAGACTGTGGTTTTGTATTATATGGCCATGAAATCTTGTATCTGGAAATGAAACTTCAGGTCATCTTTAGTGTCCAAAGATGAATTCTACTTTCTAACATTTTCATTCACTGACTTACAAAATATTATTTTTTTCATTAGTTATGTTCCAGATGGTACATGCAGGGAACCAGACTTCCCCGACCACAGTCCACATTCCAGCAGGTGGGAGACAAGCCAAAGGGGATGCTCATGGGGTTTCTGAAGCCAGAGAGAAGGGGCTACCACTGTCCTGGGCTCCCAAGGATGTGAGAGTAGCTGGGGACAGGGAAAGGGAGTGGGCTGGGAGCAAGTCTTCCACACAGGGGACAGCATGGACATGGGCCTGGAGGATCAGAAAACTATTTGTACCTGAAAGTCCATCACTTTGACTTGAATCCATCTGCCAAATATTCTTCCAAAACATGTAGGAAAATCCTTCTTCAGGAAATTTCCTACTAGCTACTGTGTAAGATACTGTACAGACAGTCCATTTGAATGTAGAATATGTAATGCAGTAGGATATAATGAGGAGCATAACCGTGGGGTTTTATGATAGAAGAAAACTTGCTCCTAGCCCACATTAATGAGACATTAAATTGCTTCAAGAGTGGACGCAGAGCATGAGAACTCCCTCCTGAGGTTATTAATTTGGGGCCGACAAAAAGGGAGAATATAAGAATAGTACAGCAATGTCAAGTACAATAGGGCCTGCAATCCCAGTTACCTGGACAGCTGAGGCAGGAGGATCATGAGTTTTAGGCCAGGATGGGGAATTTAGCCCAGTGGTTCTGACACATGCCTCACAAGTGCAAGATTCTGAGTTTGATCTCTGGTACAACCAAAAAAAATTTTAGACCAGCCTGGTAATGTAGTAAGACCTCATCTTAAAAAATAAAAAGGTTGGGGAAAAATGAGAATTAACTTGTCTTATATACTAGTACAAATTCCCCAATGTTGTGTGTGATTTTGAGATGTATACAAAAATGTACCAATAAAGAATTCAGTTTAAAAAAATAAAATTAAAATTAAAATTAAATGGTTGGGGTCAGAGATTTAGCTCAGTGGTTCTGGTACCTGCCTCGCAAGGGCAAGGTCCTGAGTTTGATCCAGGTAGTCACATACGATGCTGGGCGTGGTGACTCATGCCCAGCAGCAGTCAGTACCACATACCACAGTGCCAGGTGTGGTGGCTCACGCCTGTAATCCCAGTACTCAGGAGGCAGAGACAGGAGGGTTGCTGAGCTCAAGGCTTGCCTGGGCTACATAGGAGCTCAGGGCCAGTTTGAACTACAAAATGAGACCCTGTCTCAAAAAATATAAATAAATACATACATACATACATAAATATATATATAAAATAAGGGGTTGGGCCAGAGATTTAGCTCAGTGGTTCCTGCACCTTCCTACCAAGCACAAATTCCCTGGTTTGATCCCTGGTAACCACATACAACAGTACCAGGTGTGGTGACTCACGCCCACCAGCAATCAGTACCACATACCACAGTGCCAGGCGTGGTGGACCACTCTTGTAATCCCAGCATTTTGGAGGCAGAGGCAGGAGGATTGCTGAGTACTATGTTTACCTGGGGGCCAGCATGAACTACAAAGCGAGACCCTCTCTCTCAAAAAAAAAAAATAAAAGCTAGGGATATAGGTCTGTAGTTGGATGTGTAGATGTCAACCTAGTGCTATACACACAAACACACAAAGAACCCAGTATATAACAGTTCCAATGGGCCTGCACGTATGTGTGTTGCTTTTCCCTCCATCTTTGTATTTAAAGAAAAAAGATTATTGAAATCTTGCAATAATATTAATACTACACATTTTTGAAAGTAGTAGGGATTGAACAGGGTTTCTCTAATTTTCACAGGCAGTACTCAAATTTGCTATGTTCTTGCTTCAGCCTCCTTAAATGCTGAAATTATAGGCATATACCACTACTCTCAGCTTATCACTACAATTTTAATAATTATTATTCTCATTACTTTAGAATATATTCAATCTGGCAACAAACATGTTTCCAAAAAGAGTAAAAATTTATCCTTCCTAGACTCATTTTACCAGATACTAAAGTAGAATACCGAGTCATGGTGATAATAATACACCTGTACTGGCATAGAAGCTAACACACCAGTGTACAGAACAGTGTTCAGAAACAGATCCATGAAGTAGCAGAACTTGATATGTGGTTCAGAGACCCAACAAATCAACCAAGCTGTGCAATGGGTAAGGCTGGGGAGCCAGCATGGTATGTACACAGAAAAGTGCACATAATACCAAAGTGACAGCTTTTAGACTGGGACAAATCAATCAGCACATTACTAATTTCAGCAACTAAACACTAAACAGTCTTTGTCCATTCTGTGGTGCCCTAATGGAGAACCACAGACTAGGAACATTATACTGAGCAGAAATCTTTTTGACTCACAGTTCTGGAGCCTGGGAAGTTCAATGCTGAAGGGCTACTGTGGGTAGGGGCCTTCTTCATGTGTCCTAAGTGATGGAAAGCATCCCATGGTGAGAGAGGGTGCATGAGAGAGAGCAGGGGAGGAGACCAAACTCACCCTTTTAGGAGAACCCACTCCCGCCCTTTTACATTTTTGAGCTTCTGCCTCTGAGCACTGCTGTAGTGGACCTTGTGTTTCTAGCCCACAGTGTTTGCTGAACGTGTTCCAACCACAAAATAATCTATACAAGGAATACAAACAGAAAAAAATAGCAAAAGATCATGGTTATATCTTGAGGAGGAAAATTCAGGATCAGACTTAAGAGAGGAAAAGAACATACTACAGCAGCTTGCTGAAGGAAAGTTAGTTAGGCTCCATCTCTATGCAAGTGAAATGTTAGAGACATGTAGTATGGTACATGCTGATGACCTTAAATGTTAAGAACGAGATTACCACATGGCAATAGAGATGGATCTTAAGGTATAATGCTGTGTGGGGAAAGTATAAGAAGGGGATAAATCAATTCGCATATTACTAATTTATAACAATATATAACACACCCACAAACAGTGTGAACTAGAACTGGACATGCCACCCAACACTGCTTATTCTATGAGGGTCCCTTCCTGCCTTGAGCACTCAAGAATTAAGCCTGACCATACGAGAGGAGAGTGTGGTTAGACAGTGGCTTTGTCCTGCGTGCTGAGCCAGTGTGACAGGTACTGAGGACTCAGTCTCTGGGAGAGGACCCTCCACAGGTCTCCTGCATTACGACATGTCCTGAGATCAGAGGGACAGACAAGCTTCCTCCATGTTGTCCACTCAGGGCAATAGTATAAATGGCCTAGTACTTCTCTGGAGCGCAGAGGTTCCTTTGCCTCCTGCAACAGGATAAGACAGTGCCTCACTCTGATATTCTACTCAGGCAGATTGCTGGAGTCCAGCTATGGAAGAGCAGGCAACTCAACCCAAGACCCCTCCACTATAACTCCATTCAATTCCTGAGCACCCCCCCCCCCCCGACACACACACCTCTGCGTTCGCATGGGAATGAGGGTCAGGGACAGCCAGTGTGAATCTGAAGTCACATCTTTTGCGAACATCCATGAAACTGACAGTCTATCTTACCATCTTGCAGTTAAGCTAAAAATCTTACAATCTGTATCTCTAACAAGCTCCTAGATGATGTCAATGCACCTGTCCCAGGAAGCACATGTGTTTCACAATCATGGAGATGTTATCAGCTGTGCAACCCTGAGATAGCTACTTAACTTTCCATGCCTCAGTATGTTCATCTGCAAAATGGGAATAATAATGTCAGCTTCACAGGCTTGTGGTAGGAATTAACTGTGTTAAAGTAGGCCAACTGGTTAAAACTGACTGGTATATATTAAAGACAATGTACCTGCCATAATTATTCATATAGTCACCCCAAGTTGATGCAAGCTGGTAAAACATGAACACCTTTGACAGTCATGCCATATCACCTAGACAGGCGTGCTTACGAGGCTGTTGCTTAGGAAAGTTATACTTGTGGACACTTTTGGTTCTGGAACCCAGTGTTGCTCGCTTTTGTTCTATAAATAACACAGGCCAGGAATGAAAGTATTGAGAGGGTAGCAGGCTTCTGAGAGACCAAAACGGGTTGGAAGAGCAAGTAGGTTGCGTGTATGAGGATGTAGCAAACAGGCTGATGGGTGATCACTTCCACACTTCTCTAGCTGGAAGGGGGCCCTGGGGGGGGGCAGTGCTCACTAGGAATGGAGAATAAGTGGAGACTGGAGGTGGAGATGAAGACAGCAGAAGAGTTAGTGGGACCATTGTGGTGAAAGAGAAGAAAGAGCAGGGGCCAGGGACTCAGCTCAGTGGTTCTGGTGCCTGTCTCTCAAGCATAAGGTCATAAGTTTGATCCCTGCTACAAAAACAAAACAAAACAAATGCCAAAAAAAAAAAAAAAAACAAGAAAATGGAGTACAGTAAGAAAGGAAAACTGAAGGGAAAGACTAAGGAGAAAGATAAACATGATAAATTACACATGAGTTTCTCATGTCCCAGAAACAAGGAAACATGATTTTCTCCTAAGTAATATCTAAATGAGCAAAAATTAATGATTTTATGGGCGAGAAATTAACGAGAGTAACACTTGATGCCATGTTAGCAGAAGAGATAGAGGTCCTTCGTGTTTTTAGGAGGTGGGCCCCGTGCTCCCTGCTAGACTTCCCCACGCAACCCATTCCGAGCCTGCTCGGTGGACTTTTGCTCCCTGACTCTCACACGTCTGATCTCTGGTTTTCAAGACTACAGTGGAAAGAAACATGGAGCATTTCACTCAACCTAATTCCAGAATCAAGAAACTGTACAGCATCCTCTTGAATCACTATGGCCTACTGTAGGTTTAGATGAGAAAACTTCATATATAATTTCCAAAGAAGGATTATAGAGAAAGAAAAATATGGGCAGTGGCCGAGTGCAGAATTGTAAGAAAAATGTCTCCTAGATGCTGCTTAGCGTCCACACACTAAGAGTTGGCCCCGCTACACCATAGAAGGGTGGTGTTATTTCCTCCCTTTGTCCGTGTCACTTCCAGCACTGTGTCCATTCCTCAAAAGACAAGTTAGCATTCAACAGAGATTTAAGTAAAATAACCATTTCCCAAAAAATTTCTTTTAATTTTGAATATATTCAGAAAAGCTTTTCATTGTTAGTATCGCCCCTTAAGTCAAAGCTTCTGTGCTGAGATCTAGAGTTTAACTGTGGAAAATAAAGATTTTTGTGTGTGTGTATTTTCTACTTAAATCCCTACTTGTCTCAATTACAATGAAAGTCATTCGTCATAAATCAACACACTCGGGCCATGAAGAGATCAAGGATCTCGGTTAAGAGCCTGGTAAACACTGGATAGTTGAAGAAAGCTCCAGAGAACCAAGAATCTAAGGGCACAAAAGAAACACAAAAAACAAAACTTCCATTAATTCACCTTTGCAGGTTTAGACTCTATCATTTCTAAACTGTATATTACTCAATCTAAATAATATTGTTTAGTAAAAATGGGAAACAAATTGATTTCTCTGCTTCTATACCTCCGCAGACTACTTGGCAAAAAAGCAATGTCTTCTAAGGGTGCATGTTTGTCTCCAGCACTGTGGTGAAATTCCGGATCTCGGAACATCATCTAATATCACTGAAAGGGATAACATGCCGTGGGGTACAGGGGTCACCCTGTCCCCTGCTCTGAGGGAACCCCATTTCTTCGACAGCCGATGGCTGAGGTAAGCAGCTGTCAGTACACAGAACCAGAAACAAAGTCCACCTCTGACGGAGAGGAGTGGAGCTGAGTTTGCATTTCTCCTTGAGCCACCAGATCTGTACACTTTCCCAAGGGCAGGGAAGTACATCTGTCGTCATTTCCCTTGAAGCAATTACAGGCTCAGTGTAACTGTCAGCTGTGAGCTGCCATCCCTCAGGGTTGGCTTTAATACACCCTGGGCCGCACAGGGCCACCTCCTTCCGAAGTGTTGGGTGGCTCAACAGACTTCCTGCTGTTATCTCACTTAGGGAAAGAACCAATTTCATATCCATATATTGATGGCTTGTATAATATCCAAATCTAGAAACACTAGAGTTCACCTTTTTACAGTGTTTCACTTAAATGGGCCCTAAAGGTCAAATGTGTATCAAATTGAAACCAGTATTTTCTGTTACTATAGAACACCTACTTATTGTTCTGTTGTTTTCCTAAAAGGAGTATTTTAAAACGTGAATTTTCCAACTGATAGTATTTGATGGTAGCTGGATAGTTGCTTAGCTTTGTTTGGGGGAAAATTGAGCTTTATAAGTTTTAATTTAGGAATAAATTTAATTGCATCCTATGCTCACTGCCTAACCAATATGAAAAGACAGAAATAAATAACGCAAACCTGCCTCCTGTGTTAATTCTCTGCTTTGTTCTTTTTCACTGTGACATTCCACATTCATCTTAGATTTAAAGCACTGATAAACAGCTGAGAAAAAGTGGCCAGGCCAAGGTATATTAAATGATTAAACAATGCATAATTAGTACAAAAGAAGATTGGCTCAAAGAAAAATAATCAAAATCCCAAATGAATGGAAAGAAATTTGCCACAGAACGGTGAGGGGACAGAGAAGTCGAACAAGTCCCTTTTTAACTTTTGTGGAAAAGCCCCTGGCCTCAAGCTTTCAAGATTATGAGAAACCCCAAAGGAGGAGCTCTGTCCCTTTCCTGTGAGGGGGGTGGCCAAGATCCAGCCATTGTAGGCTGAATCTTTGAGTTCTAGGTGGGATTATTTATCAGGGATTTCGTTTTGTCTGGGTTTTCAATGGCCCAGCCCCAGCTGTACATTTGCGGACAGACCACAGCCTCAATCAACAGAGAGTGCAGCGGTCCATTCGGAAGCTTCCCTCTCCCCGCAGGGCTGGAGTAATTAACAGACCATTAAGTCACTTCTGCTGTATTGAGGGGGATACGGCACAGGTCACTGCTTTGGAAACCTTTGTTCTTGAAGGAAATTACAGGATTGTTTCTGTTTAGAACACAGCCTGGTGAACTCCGGAGTCTGGAGACAAGTTTTTGTCATCCAGATAACTACGGAGAAAAGGATCGTAATGACACTCATTCCGTGAAAAATATTTCTTTCAGTCTCCTCCCTCCTTTTATTTTTCTTTAAAAAAAAAAACAGTTAAAAGAAAAAAAAACAATTTGCTCATTTGGTGATGACTTATGGGGGCATGAATTACAGAGCTGCCCCGACTGAAGTTTATCTCCGTGTCAATAAATCTCTGAACAACCGCCATGAAACGAAGTACAGCCACCATTGCTTCTGTTTATTTCCATATTAATCAAGGCATCTGCTCCTGTCCTCTCTGTCTAGTGGAAGGAATGGGCAGTACGTTTTCTAACATCTGAAAAAGCCGTAAAGGTCATGCTGGCAGCGCTCGCGCTCGGTGGTTTTACCAACCCTAAGAGGACCTGCGTCCTCCGTGGCCTCCCGGCCCCCTAGGAGAGGGTTGTTCCTCAGGCTTTCGGATGTCCGACTTGTGCTCTTTTACCTTTGCCCCCACCCCAAGGAGCTCCTTGCCTAAGCCCAGGAAGAGGAAGATAATATCCCAAAAAGGAACTGCGCGCCTGCATGACGGCATTATAGGTTTACCCGCCGGTCCCAAAGACGGTGTGAAATTCCTTGTCCCTTCCTGAGGTAGAAGCGAGAAAGCCAAGGAACGGGAGGAGAAAGGACTCTCCCTGAAACGTGCCTATTCCAACTTCTATTTCCTTCCCTGAAATCCGGGGTCCACCTTCGGGCAGAAGCCAGTTAACTGGGCTCCCACCCATTCGGCTTCAGGAGTTTTCCTGACCTAAGCGAGGTGACGGGTGTTTTCAGACTCCTGCTCCTGCTCAAGTCAGAACGAACAGACCCCTAAAACTCCGGGGAGCAGCGATCCGAATCCAAAGCGCTGCTCAGGTCCTGGGCGCCGTCCTCCTCTCGGTCAGGACGCCGTCTGGCCTTGAACCGGCGGGTCTCCTCATCCTTCTCTCCGCGCTCCCCACGCCTTGACCCAGAGGGTCCTGGGCCCCAGGCTCCGCTCCTGGGCCACCCTAAACGGGGACCAGAGTGTGCACGCGGGAGCCGGCGCGGCAGGGTCCTCCCCGAGGCCCCGGGGCGGAGGGGCAGCGGCCGGTCCCTCGGCCCGCTCTGACCGCGCCTCCGCTGCGGAGCGTCACAGGGCGTCATTCCCAACGGGGAGCGGGCTCGTCCGTCGTCCTCGGCGTCTCCCTCCCTCCCAGCTTTCCGGGGGGCTGCGGATCCCTCGGTTCCCCGCCGGCCGCGCCCTCCCCGCGGGCCTTTCCCGGCCCCGCGCCCTCGCCGCTCCGCCTCCCTCTCGGCCCGGGTCTCGCAGGGCGGCGAGGAGACCGGACCGAGCCCGGGCAGAGCTTCCCGCGGGGCCGAGCCCCGCGAGGTTCCGAGGCGCGCAGAGCTGGGAGTGGGGGCCCGCGTCCCGCCGCGAGTCAGATCTTGCGGGCTCTCTGCGGCTCCCTGGCAGCCACGGTGGCTTCGCAAGGCCCCGGGCAAAGTTTCGCTGAAAACCGACACTGGGCTAAGAAGCCGCTCTGCGGAAAGGAGCCCGGGAAGCGCAGGGCCCAGACTGGAGGGGCGCGCGTCCTCCTAGCGAGGCGAAGGGGTGGGCGCTACTCCGTGCCACAGACGCCCCTCGTGGGTTAGTTCTTTCCGAGGACCTTTCCAAAGCCTTTTTACCGTTTTACTGGCTTCCTTGCTAAACTGAGAAGACCAGACCCGTGGGGGTCCTCACTCTTCACCTTGGGGGGTGGCCCGATTCCATCTGCGGGTGCGGGAGGGTCAGCTGTGGGGTGTCTCGGCCTTGGGGGCGCGGCCGGCCGGGGCAGGTGTGTCTAGGGAGAGTTTCCGGGGATTGGGATGCTGCGGACTGACGGGGAGGAGGAGAGGTGAGCCCGAAATCTAGGTTTCAGGTTAAACTTTCAGACTTGAACCAAGGATTTTGGCCGCCATGGCTCTGCCAGAGCGGGGGGGGGGGGGGGGCTTTGGTAGTTTCTGCGGTGACATCAGGGAAGCCCACAACCGTTTGCTCAACCTGGCAGCTTCATGAAAAGAAGTCTGAGGGGAGGTAAGGGTTCTTGCTATGGGAGCTGGGAAGCAGTCCTTTGGCTCTGTCAGTCCAGGCTCTACAACCCTGTCCTTCTGGGGAAGTAAGCCCAAAGCGCCCGAGGCCGGCAGTGGAGACCGTGACCTCCACAACAAAGATCCGTGATGGTAGCCAGCACGGGCCTCACCTTCCCTTCCCTCGAGGGACTTTTCCCCGAAGGTTTGGTCAGGGCCTCAGCAACATATGGAGAATTTTTTTCTAGTGTGGGCTTCTGGAAGTATCTCCCTTCAGGAGCTGGTCACTATCCTTTCAAGTGTTAAAGCATCATGTACCCTGGCATGAAAGGATCTTCTTCAAAGAACTTCCCAAGACATAGTTAACTTAAAATGAACTCTGGCCAAAACCAGTTTTCACCTTTGTGGCCAGGCAATCTTGTTTTGGGCGTCGATAGTTTGAGAACTTAACGGGAAAAGCAAGGAAAACCCTGGCCTGCTGGGAACCTACATTCCCTGGGGACTCTTTCCCTCATGCCTCACAAGGAACTTCCCTCCTCAAGAGGTTACACTGATTATTTTTCCTCCCAATAAATCCAAAGGTCCCAGAAAATCTTGTTCCTAAACTCCTCCTCCCTAGTTTCTGCATTGTTTTTAAAGATACCTTCTCTCCTAAACTCTAGGCCAAAGGGTTTTTCTGTTGGGGAATCACCCTACCGCTATAAGCAATATCTGTTTTCAATTCCAGTAGGTGACTCAGAGTAAAACAACCTGGGCTCTTGGTCCCTGTCAGCCCAGTCCCCCGTGACAGTGGACTTTGCAAGTATGTAAATTGATTACTGGAGGCAGCTCCTGGAATTCCTATTCAGGCAAAAGGAACTCAAAAGCCAGCAGTGCCCTTGTATAAACTCTGGCCTTACTCCTTTGCAATCCTAGGTTTAGCCTAGCAGCCCACCCCGGGGGCAGTTGGAAGGACTACGCCTTTGGAAGCAGGACTCAAAAGAAGCGAGGAGGAGTTCAAGAGAAAGTCATTTTCCTGATTAATGAAACTTTCCCTCCCTCTCCATTCTAAATAATAAACTCCGAGGAAAGGCTGGAAGGTTGCCTTGTGTTGGTTTCAAATAAATCCTCAACAGGCTCTTTCCCCACTCAGAAATGAATCACACTTGGGAAACAGACGATTATTCCCCCATTTGTCTGCCCCAAACAAGCACCCTCCAACTGTACACCCTCACTTTGGTCCTTCTTCCTGCCTGAGGGCTTCCTGATACTGGGAAAAAAGAAAGGAGTAGAAGAGAGTGAGTCAGACAGAAGGGAACTCACAGAGGTCCCTCCCCAAGAGGACAGCACTGGAGGGGCCTCAAGAAGGCAGGGCAAAGCCTTCCTTAAACACACCATCCTGGCTGGATCTGGGAAAGACATCGTGATCCCAACTATTTGTGAGATGATATTGCATCTAATTCAGGGGCAGATTCTGGGGCTGATTTTGAGATTATTACCTTTGCAGCTCAGTATCCCTCTGTAGGAAATAGCCATGTGTGCTGTTAGTTAACCCTCGAGCTTGATTTCCTATCTTTTAAAAAGAAATCTTCAAAAGCTTCTACACTATTGCTCTTGTTGTTACAAACTATTTGGAAGTGTTTGTGGGATGGGGAATGAGCTGGAGGAAAGAAAAGTAATTGATTAAAGTGACCCCTGTTTGAGCCTCATTTAAACTGAAGATGCCCATGCATTTGGCTAATCAGAGCAGCAATCTTTTGAGGGAGGAAGAAAAGAGAATTCTAGCTATAAATCTTTGAGCTGCTGAGACTTGGACAGTCTGTGGCCTCCCCAGAGCTCACCTTACAAAGCATAGAGACTTCTCTTTCTCTGCAGGCAGTCGACACAGGGCAGGCAGGCAGCAGTGTAGGTGCCTGATTATTTTATAGCACCTGTTCTTTGTCAATTTCTTTAACTCATACTGATTTTTAACATGGGAGGAAAAGACCCATAACATTGATTTAAAAGTAAGGTGACTGATCTCACTGTTTCCCTCTTGTTGGTTCCCAACACTCCTGGTGCTGTTACCGTTCAGCCAGATTACTTTGTAAAATCACAATTGTGGAGTTTCTGAGGGTCAGATGGCAGCAGAGAAAGAAGGGGCTGAGACAGGGCAAACTGCAAATGCGGACCACGCACTGCACCTGAAGGACATCTAGATGAAGTAACAAGCACCATGTATCCATCTGTTTTATTTGTAAAAGACCAGAGAAAAATCTCCATATCCCTCCCTTCCAGATCCTTCATTTACACCCAGACACACTCCCCAGGAAGGTCCACAAGTTTCCTGTTCCACTACCTCCGTGTTCTGAGATTTTAGGCAGAGGCAAAAACCAAGATTTAAAGGTTCTTTTTATTTGAAATCTCATCCAGAAACACTGGTTATTAATAAATATATCATAGTTATCAAGAATATATAAAAAATAAAGACAGGTATTGTCTTTGAGACCCTAACAAAATATTTCAAGCAAATGTTCAGGAAAATAAAAACAGCAGCCCTCCCCAAAGCACAGTGAGCTTTCAAAGCTGATTACAGAGAGAGCCAGCACCCCGCATGCAGAGTAACTGAGCAAGGGGGGTGGGGCAGGTACCGGATGGAGGCCAACTTCTGCAATCAGGCCCCCGGGGTGCGGGAAGGGAAAAGTGAAGTTTGCGGGCGTGGGGTGGGGACTAAGCGTGCGGGTGCGAGTCTTTGCACTCGGCCCCCTGTTCATTTCACACAACCACAGACAGATACATGGAGGACTTCGGAGAATTCACTAATAAATCCTTGTTACAAGGAAAATGGCCCCGCGGCCTGCACAACATGGTTAGACAAGGTTCATTTAGAGCCGACATGCATTCTTGTGACTACACTTCGTGGAAAGGGAAACCCACAGAGGTGTCATGCCCTGGACCGGAGTTGAGATTCAAAACTTGAGTCTTGGAATTTCTCTCTCTCTCTCTCTCTCTCTCTCTCTCTCTCTCTCTCTCTCTCTCTCTCTCTCTCTCTCTCTCTCTCTCTCTCTCTCTCTCTCTCTCTCTCTCTCTCTCTCTCTCTCTCTCTCTCTCTCTCTCT